>OX439130.1:46637067-46834567 GCA_949318235.1 Ecdyonurus torrentis
TAGGCAAATCTATATTTTGGAGTTCATCCTCCTCCAATGTAGCATGGGTTGAAATTTCGTAGCAAGAGAAAGACGACAGAGAGAAGGGAGACTTATAGTATAGAGTATGTATACAACCCCTGCACTCTGCCAAAGACACCAAATTATTTAAGACAATTCGAGTCTGAATTAATAAGATAGTGATCATATAAGTTAAAATCTACTACTATTGACTGTAGGGTATAACATTGAGGTATGTTAGTAAGGGGTAGCTAGGTGAGGGGTGTTCTGAAAGAGGGCAGCACTGAATGTAAAGTTGAGTGAGTTGTCGCATGGAGGCGCTGTGTGTCCCAGCACCTCCACCTTACCTGGCTGCCTGCACGGCTAGCTGACCTAGGTGATACCCTGAGGGTGTCTGGTACTTACATACAGCAAGCAGCAAGCAGGCGGGCAAACAGCGAGGGTCGGTGACCGCGCGCCGGGGCGGGTGGGGTCTTCCTCACTTTGTGCATGCATATAGTTGTGTGACAATGGTGCTCGTTATGTGCCAGTGCAGCACATGCAAGTATAGCTCTCAACAGCTGAAGGTATGAGACGAAGTACAGCATATTATACAAGTAGCTGTCAGGTGTGACTGCCGAGTGCCAAGAGCTAGCTGTATGGACAGAGCAGCACAACGCATGCACATATCTGTCTCAGTAGTTAGGTGTGTGCCAGTGCAGTACACCACAATCAATCCTGATGAGTCACGTTAACGTGAACCCTCTTCTGCAAAATCAAGTTTTAAAATGCTATTCGACAAACTTGCCTAATTAAAATGCTTCCTCATATACCAAACACGCAAGTGGGAATTTAAATATAAATATTCCGATTATTCTGCATTTGTACTGTAGTATATTATGATTCTTATTATTATTTCTTTTGTATAACCATTTTCTATTACTTCATAATTGCCTTTAAAAAAATATTTGTTGTTGAAAAAGACGAAAAAAGTGGTTGCAATTTAGTTCTCCTCATTAAGTTAATGAAGATAATAACATGAGGGCAACTAATTAGTTACTTCAGGCTTTGTGATTATCATTGTCAGTTCACCACAATAAGCCACAAACAGTCTCTCTCTCTCTCTGTCTCTCTCTCTCTCTCTCTCTCTCTCTCTCTCTCTCTCTCTCTCTCTCTCTCTCTCTCAGTTTTCACTCACTTTCT
Organism: Ecdyonurus torrentis; assembly: GCA_949318235.1. Lineage (NCBI taxonomy): Eukaryota > Metazoa > Arthropoda > Insecta > Ephemeroptera > Heptageniidae > Ecdyonurus > Ecdyonurus torrentis. The sequence goes on from OX439130.1 coordinate 46,638,250, forward strand.
TAATAAAAAAAAATCTAATTTTGTTTTAATTATTTAAAAAATTAGTAATTAGAATTATAATTATGGTACCCCCCCCCCCCCTTAGTGAAGTAAACTAAATTATATTGAGCTTATATCTATACTATTCTATACATATTTATAAATTATTAAATTTATATCTATATTCATCTTCGCACTCGTAAATTCTGATTCATTCAGTTATTTATTTATAGTTATTTATATTCATTCTTTTATCCATTATAATAATTATTTATTTATTTAACGTGCATTCAGGAGCTATACATAATATACTCTCTCAGTCAGTGCTCGCTCACACAGGGTAAATAAAGACATATAGAATGACGGTGGCAAGTTATGATGCTGCCTCATCTATTGTCATGCAAATTTTCAGCCTAAACTCCGCCTGGAATTAACTGTGAGTGAGCCAGCTGAGTCGAGTTGAACCGTATTCATGTCGAGTGAGTGAGCGTGGGAGAGATCAGCACCTTTGACACCGCGCTTTGATACAGCGGTGCGAGCGTGATTCATTCTAACGTAAGCTAATTTTAATTAGATCCTATAGTGAGTGTAAAATTATGTTTAGTGATTATTATTATCAATAAGCTCTAATTGCTTTTTAACAAAATAAATTAAAAGTATGTAAATTTAATACACAATACAATGTGGTAATAATTTTTGTTTTTTTTCTTATTAAAGAATGACATAAGTAGTGCTAATATATTAGCATCAGCATTTTTGCAACGAATTTATTATTTCATCTTTTTTGGGATAAAATAACATAAAAAAGTACCTTTGCAATGCATTATATAGAATTTGCATTCAATTTTTATTTAAAACTATATAGAATCTCAAGACCTATTCATTTTCTGAATTATTTAATGTACACACTATTGTGATAACATACTTTACTATTAAAAAACTAGAGCTAAATTTGCAATGTTATTCTTATGAGAAACACACTTGCTGGATTGAAATGGTAAAATACATTACAACACACTCGTGTGTACACAAGGAGTTGATTATTTGAAAATTAAATGCAATAAATTGATTGATATTGCAATTGATAACAACAAATATTGACAAATATCTTGGTCGTTGCTGCTATTATAATATACCTTTGCTGCATGGTAAATATATCGCAAAGTTCGTGTCTTCCACAAGCGGTCGGGGAGGTTGGGCGGGGGGGGGGGGGGGGGGGGGGGGCTTACAATAACTATAATTTGAGCTGTGAATAATTCAAGCAGAATGCAGTTTCAAGTCACTCGGCGACAACATAATCGATCTATGAATATATTTTATCCTTCGCAGGAAATTTTAATAATAATAATAACAACAACATTTTATGCATAACATGTAAGAAATAATGAAGTATGTAAAATTGTTATACCATCAGTCTCTCTCTCTCTCTCTCTCTCTCTCTCTCTCTCTCTCTCTCTCTCTCTCTCTCTCGATAATTCCACCATGATGCCTAATTGTTTCGGAATACACTAAAAATTGAGCTCTTTCAAATTATCATATTGAGTTTTTTTTTTTTTTTTTTCTGAACTTGCTTGCTGTATATAAAATCCTACTCTCTCTATATACTTGTATTTTATATATGTAAAAAAAAAATCGTTATTAAGTTTTACGGAACATAAAACCGTTTAATCGTTTTAAATATTTTTGCTTGTATGTACAATAATTATAATAATTATTTTACATATATATAGTCTCTCTCTCTCTCTCTCTCTCTTATTTACACGTATAAAAAATATATTTATTAAAATTTTAAAAACACTGTAAAATATACTAAAGCTAATTTATATTCAATTTCCTTTAATTTCAATATAAGATTGTTCGAAGTTTAGTAATAAGAAATACCAACTTAAACCAATAGGCCAAAAAACAATTAAACAAAAACAACATTACAAAAATCCTGAAGTAAAAAAAAAAAAATAATAATAATAATAATAATAAAATAAATAAGCTGTCGTGACACATACAATTTTTAACCCCAGTTTTTGAGGGTACAAATGGGTTAAGGGATATAAGATACATAAGAATAATAGGTGTATTTATGATGGTCCCATCTCATAGTTTATCCGTTTGTTTTTGGTACACGATAAAAATAGTCTCCAGATAGTTTATTGAAGTGCGTTATCAATACGATGTACGATTTTGATGACTCGCGCATTAGATGCATATATTTTTTTTACACATTCATAATAACCTTATGGAAAAATGATAGTACAGGAGTTGAACAAAAAACTTAAGTCATCAAAATGACAAATTACTGAAAATTGCAATTGTGATAAGATTGAATGTAAAAACTGTTGGTTTGGTTTGTTTCTCTCAGTGTTCAAATTCTTTCAGTGTACATATACGTGTAGTTATCGATTAAAACTGGTAGTATAGAAAACGTGGCGTAATTTTGAATAATTTGGAAGTTGATGCAAATGGTTAATATGCGATATAAATATATTAGTGAGTCGCGCGGTGCGGTGCGGTGAGGCGAAGGGGGATAGAGCAAAAGATGGCAAGAGTTAGAGACGTACGTTGACCTGAATACAGGAGAGTTAGCTATATAGCAAGGTAGCTGCCGTTATACACAAAGTCACTTCACTTGTGTGTGTGGTGCTCCTTTACTTCAACATCACGTCTCTCTCTCTCTCTCTCTCTCTCTCTCTCTCTCTCTCTCTCTCTCTCTCTCTCTCTCTCTCTCTCTCTCTCTCTCTCTGTTGTCAGGATGCTGTATAATGTAATGTACCAACAACTTATTGCAATAAAGATAAACAAATCTTATCTTTTCCTTATCATTTACATAAATACTGTAGTAATATTATATATATACACACACATATATATATATATATAATTAACTGCGAATAAACAATTATAAACTGAATGCAACAATGCAACTTTAAAAACTATACTCAAATGGGACACTTAAGTATTTTGGTCAAATATTTATGAATGTTTAACTTGAAAGAGCTGTGGCGACCTCGCAGTTTTCCAAAGATTAACATTCAATTTACCTTGCGAACAAATACGTATATTTTTAGCAACTTAATAAGAGAGGTTATATTTTTATATGATTATAGATATAATGCTTGTATATTATATATTTTAACATTTTATTTCTTTTTAGAACTCAATCGTGCATGAGTAAAATAAAATCAGCTAAGTTACTGTTGGAAAGTATAGATAACATTAATTAATGAAAATTGGTTGCCAAAAATAATCTATTTATTATTATGACACTATATACACTGTTTATCTCTTTATTTATTTTTTATTGCGATGCTAAGATGTAGGTGTTTCTAAATGATCGAAGAAGAAAAAAAGGCTCTATATACACCCCCGCTCCCGGCACTGACGGCAATGAAATATTGGAAAACCATTGAACTGTGCAAGGTACACGAAAACACAAAGATTTTAATTGTTCTTAGAAAATTTAATGCGGCAAATGTATAGCTCAAAAATATCTCACCACAGCCCACGGCACATAAGTTCACTAGATATTTTATTTATTTATTTTTATTGCGTTTTCCTCGTCTCTAAACCTTACTTTGCTTAATTCATTCGCATCCGGGAGTTGTTAGAATTTATGTGAAGAAGAAGAAAAATAAAAATGATATTCTTCTCCGACAGTGAGTTATGGCCAACTGAAAAGGTCACCAAAAAGAAAGAAAAAATATATTTATTTTTTACATATATTTTAAATGATATATTTTGTAAGAAAACATTTTTCAGATCATATTTCATGCGAGGGTTCTTTGAAGTTCCCGACATTCGAGCGTGGTCTAATCTCTTATGTTTTGACTGAGATGTGAGATTATGTGACAAATTATTTCGTGGCTGGGTCACGCTCTGTCTTCAAGCTTGTTATGTGTGGCATTGTTATATACGTGCAGTCAGAATAGTATGCATTGTTGGTATGCATTGTTGACAACTCACAATTAACTTCAGTGCAAAACAAAACTTTACTTGCACGAAACTTGATTCTTAATATTTGAAAATCTGTGAGCTCATCGTATAAATACGATAAAATATATAATAATAACAAATTTTAGCACACATAAGAGTTTTAAATTTCAAAATCAATTTTCACATAGTTTTGATGTATTTTGAAATCTGGATCAACCCTTCAAAGAACCCAAATATATTGCAAGTGTTACCATTGGCACCCTAAGAGCTATATAGACCCAAATGCACCTGCTGTGAATCAAATATAATATTATTAAGTTTTACTCTTGCAGTGACTTTAAGTTTTACTCCCTTATTCGCAGTGCATCTTATACGATGAAACTATAATATTATTCTATCTTATTGCTATACAGTTTATTTTTATCACCTTGGAGAAACTTTAAAAAATAATTTAAATAGTAACCAGTGCTAGTAAAAATAAAATAATTCAAGAAGAAAAGAAGAATATACAGACTGAAAATTTGAATCTGAAAATCAAACTCCTGTAAAATATAAATAATAATAAAATTTTAATGCTTGGACTTAAATACGATAACTTATTAAGGTGTGTTCTTGTACAGTGGCACGGGAATTATTCAAATTACTGGAAAAACAAACGTCACTATGTATTTGTTCACAGTTGGGCGTAGGTCTATCTCTATAAGCTAGGGCGGTAGCCGGGCGGGACATTAGCTATTAGCGCGAGACACGAGAGAGAGAGAGAGAGAGAGAGAGAGAGAGAGAGAGAGAGAGAGAGAGTAGGGCGGGGGGCAACAGGTGCGCTCCTCAAATCTGGAGGCAAGTGTCATCACAGAGCAGCAGTAAAACATTCAGTCGGCTGAAACAAATACAATGATGTCACTACAGCGAGGAAAAATTGTTGTACACAAATAGAAAATAGGTATTCTAATATAAATTTGAAAAATAGTAAAAAAAAAAAAAAAAAATGCTTTCTAAATATTGTTATAACACAATGCAACCTCATATAATGAAGCACCAATTGTGCACCAATCGAAAAACTTGATTATTTTATCACATAAAGCAACTCCACAATACTATTAAGTTTCCTAAATAAATAAATTCTAAATACTTTTTTTTTTCTTTTCAATTATCTTGTATAACACTGCAGCGTTCTCCTGGAGAACGTAATTCACACACTTGACCAAGTTTTAATTTTTCCCATTTTATGTCATTTTTTTATTATTTTCACATGAGAAAAATATACGCTCTAAGTTTAAATGGTACAAAAAAATCAATGTACAGTACGTACATATGATCGTGGTAGCTATGGGGTGAATGTTGTTGTCTTTTGCAAGGTATAGAAGCACGGCCCCCGGCTCTCTCTCTCTCTCTCTCTCTCTCTCAGTGTCGTGACGTCACGCAATGCACGGCGGTCACTGCACACACACACTCACACACAACACACTGTGGCTATGGCGTGGGAAATCACCACCAGCCCTGAGGCGATCCCAAGCAAAAACAACAAAACATCATGCGTGATCCATTTCAAGCGTTTTATTACGTATGTAAATGTGCAGCACAGTGTTGTTTGCCTGCCTCCTTTTGCTTGGCGTGTCTTGCATATCTACACATGCCAGCCAGGTTCACAGCTCCGTACTTGAACGTAATTAATCTCACTTCTCACACAACCTGCCTTGGAAAAAAAATTATTCCATTTAACTAAAATATATCTATAGTATTAAAAATATACAAATTTAAAAACTTCGAGGGTCGTCTTTTTTTTTTTCTTATATCTTTAAAAAAAATGAAAAAATAAAGTTTTATTTTAGATATTATATTATGTAGGCCTACATTATACATATAGCACGTTTTAATTGTTTTCCCAAAGTCTCAGTGTTAGTCATTTATATTTCTTTTGATTCAAATATATTGGGCAATAAACTGCAGTTCTATTTCATGGAGTAAAACTTTTAAAATTGGGTGAACAATAACAATACTAATATTATTATCAATATATAAATAACTTCATAGTCTTTTAAAACCATAACAATATTAATATGCAAACTGGCTGGGTGAGACGTCACCCCTGCAAGTTATGTTTGCGACGGTCCCGCATTGCAAATATGCTCAAGGGGTTGCCTATACTTTAGAACTATGCAGGCTGACTAAAGAACGCGTAATTTGGTCTGTCTGTCTGTCTGCCTCTTGTTGTAGATATTTTATAAGTATTAGCGTCATTTGAAGTAGCTCTCCGTGTTAAAAATTGGCATTTCTCTTCCTCTCTCTTACACACACACACACACACACACACACAAAGTGGCCGCGGTGTTTGTTTTACGTTCAGTGATAATAGTTGTGATTGCTGGTTTAGCAGTCAGTCAGTCACGCGCCCGCACGCTTGCCTCAAAGTAATCACTGTCTGCGCTCTCTCGCTCGTGCCGCCCGCGCCAAGCAAGCAACAGCGGCTTGTTTGACCCTTGACCTCACTGACTACCTAGCTACCTCTCGAACACTCACTTAACTGATTTATGGTACATTTTTCGATCATATAATAATCTGCCTAACTGCACGACTACAACATTTTTATTTTATTTTAAAAGCATCCATTTTCTCTCCATTAAGTTACGTGTATTTATCTCGCAACGTGATTGTTAAAACTAATGTTTAAAGTATAAGTCACATTTTTATTGATACAAACTTATTTATTGCAAAGCCATAGGTATAATTTGAAACTCAAATCTCTGTGAGTTTTATGGTTACTGTAGATCGCGAGTATCACTCACATTTAAAATGCTCTTCTTGATAGATGGTGACATTGGTGATAAATTCAAAAATCAGCATAAGAAAAACAAAATATTCTAATTTAAAAAAATAAAATAAAAATAAACCGCTTGAAAAGAAAGACCTAAATAACTCTGCAAAACTCAAGGAAATGTGTAATGTGAGAAATAATGAAATAAATGAAAGAGAAAAAATAAGTTCTCGTATGCTGGACAATAATAGTTACCACTGCAAAGATCTACAGCGCAAGAGATGATTTGTCTTGCTATGATGACTTTGTGTGTGTCTGGCTGACACTGGGCTAAACACGTGACGTTGAGATTTGCTTAGCTTTGCAGCCAGCAGAGTTGAATAATAAAATTTGAGTTGTCTCCGTGAGATCAGCTGCTTATGACGTCACAGCCTCGGGCTGCTTGCTTGCTAGCCTGCTGACCTGCCTGGTTATCGTGGTATTACCTAGCTATTATAGCTCCTTCCTCTAGAGCATTAAAATCTCCAGTACAGTATATCACAATTATATCTCACTGCTTGATAACGTACAAGTCAATCTCTCCTCTCTCTCTCTCTCTCTCTCTCTCTCTCTCTCTCTCTCTCTCTCTCTCTCTCTCTCTCTCTCTGATGCAAAAATGACCATCGTTCAAATCCCCAGTCGAAGTGGTGTAATCTTTTTTTTTTTTTTTTTCTTTCAAATTATCCTCCACGAATTTTCTTTCTGTTAATATTGATCAACCACTGATGCACCGACAATGTAACAATGTTAAAGTAAATTGTTTCAAATATTTAATCGTCCAAGGTGATTTTAATTATTTAAATTATGTATAATCATGCACAATCATTCTTGCAGAAATTTTTATTATTTTCTTCTCTTTTATTATATTTATTTATTATTACTATTATTATTATTAATTTTTTTTTTTTTTTTTTTTTTTTTTTTTTTTGCGTTTTAATTAATATTTTATCGTTGCTATTTGAAGTGACTTGTAATCCTTTTTATTTTCAATATGATTGGAGTTTGATGCGGAGGTCAAAGTGGCTCCCGGGCTGCATGGCATGTTGCCTCCTGCAGTCTCGCTCATGTGTGGCTCAAGGTCAAGCAAGCTGGAGTGTGGCGTGGGAATTTTGGTATGTTCTGCTTTAGATATGTGCAACGTAATGTCAATCATGTGTGTACCTGGAGCACCGCTGGAACCGCGTGCGTGTGTGACCTGCACCCTCACCTCCGTCCCATCAATATAATCATGACAACAAAGTTCATTGGCCAACATAATTATGCTCCATAAGTTTGTCACCATCATTACACTATGCAAGTAAAATGCACCCTCAAAGCAAATGGTAAAGGTTATAGTTTAAAACTGTGTCAAATCATATCTTTTTCATGTACTGTATAATTTCAATCTATATATATGTACAGTATTTTTCATTGTACGAGTATCAAAGACTATAATAATTAAGGATAACTTGAAGCGATTGTCCAAAATTTCGATATGTTAGAATTTTCTAAAACGTGCAAGAAATTTGCTAGTGCATTTTGGGCAATCTCTAATAGAGTAATAGCTAGAGAGAAGATACCAATATGTTTTGAGGGTATATACCCAGACCCATATATCAGTTAGTACAACATACAGTATAATATACTAATCATAATTATCATTCTTGTATATATCGATACAAATGTACACTCTGGCCAAAACAAGATCGTTCCCTCCAAAAGCTGTATCCGCGGTGCTAAACCAATCAGAGAGCGTGTTATAGACCTACTAGCCAATGACAGTTGACTTTGCATTGTTAATTACACTGTATCCGCTCGAACTAGTATTGGGAGAAGTGTAGTCTCTAACAGTTGGAATGTTTAGTGAGAAACACTAATACTATGATGCAATTGATGTTTTTTTTATTATTATTATTATATATTTTTTTATATAGTCTTTTAATTTAACATTTAAATGCTAAGAATAAATATTAACTTTAATGACATAGGAGAAACATTATATATTATTTTAAACATATTAAAATATTCTAAAAATAAAGAGTGAAAAAAGGTTACATTTTGCTAATATTTTATCTGTAATAAAATCGATAAGCCGTACATTACTAAACAAAAATTCTTAGAGCACCTGATACTAAATGTATACGAGGCTATATTGTGTGTAAGAAAATATATAAACTGAAAAAACAACAAAAACATAATAGATTGTTAGTTATGCCATTTATGTTTTTTTTTTTTTTTTTTTTTATTAACTTATGGGTTTTGACTTTGACGATACATACAGTCTGCGCCACCTAAGGATGCTACCAATGAGAGAGTGCCTAAAAACTCTCCATTTAGTTAACATTACCCCACCTCCTTGTGACCTTGTGCGCTTGAGCGTCTATTGGCTCGTGGCTCGATTTCGATTAATCACAAACATCCTTAGGTGGCACGGACTGTAAAGATGTTTCTCAATAGTTGTGAATTGTTTTTATGGCTACTTATAACCATCGGTATTGGTTGTTCAAAAATTAAAAACACATAAATATATGTAATTACAATCCACTTTTTTTTAAGTGTACAATCTACGTAGTGAAATATCAACAAGATTTATTTATATATCAACATAAATATCAAATATGTTGTACAGGCATAATTATTTATTTTAATCCAATTTGACAACATTTATGCTATATTACTCACTGCAGCATAAATTATGTATTTCCTCCATACTGTATATAGCGCAATGCACATACCATAGGTATATGCTAAGCAGCGATCGAGTATACGACGTTAATTTTAATTGTCTCGCTATACTGAAGTAATCAACCTATAATTACTGACTATAAAAATGAAAGATTTAAGATATATTTTCCCAGCGCAATTTAAAATTAAAATATGCAAATAAATGAAAATGTTTTTATTTTATTATTATTATTTTTTTTTTTAAAGTCAAACTGCAATAAAGAATAATTTGCATGATAAATCAGCCTGGACATTTTTATTGACTCGCTCAATATTCATTTGCTTCATAATATTACTTTGATTTATTGTTTCCAATCAAGTTTCAAAATATATACCTTTACTTTTTATTATTTGTTATATATTTTTGTAAGCATAATAGTAAAGAAAACTATATACATTGATTAGACAAGTAAAATGTAAAAGACAAAATATATAGTAACTATACTGCGTTTAATTTGCATAGTTGTTTATGCACGTAATGCATATTAATGTAATTCATGAAATGTTTTCCATATTGTATAAATCAGATTATAATTTAGAGAAACTAAAGAGACCACTTAAGTGGTTGTGTTTACAGGTGAAAAAAACAAAATATTCTTAATTGTCACTGTTTATTTGTTTATTTTCTTTCGCCATTGTAAACATTTAATTGTTAATGTTACATAAGTATCGTATTGCTGAGGAATCTTAATTAATTTTAATATTTAAAAAGTCTGGCAAACGATATAGCAGACGCAGATCCAGGTCAAGATTTCAGGGGTAGGGGTTTGTTTCATGCCCCATAATGTTAACTAGGGGATGTGATGGGTGATAATATACAATATATTTTAACTAACTTTGGAGGGCCTCTCCAATTTTCTTCCTCCTTCTGAACGCTAGCAAAACAATTTCTTTTTGCTGTCAGATTTCTCTATACATGTTATGATTATGATTATTTCTCTCTATTCCCATGATATTTGTTTTTTTTTTTTTGAGAAAACTATGTGTGTAATGAGACACATTGGTGACTTGGCGGTGCTCATGAATGTATGTACTGTACTTGCTAGACTCGCTGGCCAGCACCGCAATTACCTCGCCCGGTAAGGCGACTCACTCCGCTCTTGCCGGAGACTTGAACGCTCGTGAGGTAAAATATAATGTATGCGCGCGCGGTTTTTCTTCGTGTACCAAATTTGCAAGCCTGAAAGGCAAGAAAAAAAAATTAATAACATTCAAGATGAAATAAGTAAGTGCATAAATTTAGTCTTAAATTTGAATTGGAATAAAATTATCATATAATAATGATATGCTTCAAATAGAAAAAAAAAAAAGAAAGAAAAGAAAAAAAAAAAGAAAAAAAAAAAGAAAAAGAAAAAAGAAAAAAAAAAAGAAAAAAAAAAAAAAAAGAAAAAAGAAAAAATTATTATAATTAAAGCAAGGGCGGTTTTTTAATATAATCCATAACATTTTTGTTCACTTAAAATTTGCAAGCATCATTTACGGCATCAAAAATAAATATCATAAAGTTTATAATTAAGATTTGTTTATTTTTATTTATATAGCTATTAAAACATGTTCCTGATTATTATGACTTATACATTAAGTTTAAATATAAGTGTGAAAACAGTTGTAATAATTAGTCTTAAATGCATGCAAAGTTAAATTGCAACCACGATAAAATTGTTAGCAAACATAATATAAATTTCATGCTAAGTTAAGCAGGTCATATACTTTGTGTGCGCGCAATTAAACAACGACTGCACGCACTGCTTCATATATAACAAAAACGTTTATAATTAAATTTAGATTTAAGATATATTAATTATGATTCTATTATAAATTATTGTCATTTGATTTGTGATTATTATTGTTTAGTGCAAAAGGTATTGGGTGTTGATTGGGCCTGAGGGAGATCAATAAAATTAAAGATAACATCTCGGTGGCTGCATGCGTGGTCTCGGCACGGCGGGCAGGCAGGCTGGCAGGCGGGCGGGCGAGACGATCGGATCGAGGCCGACACTCCATAAACTTTGAGGAACACGCGCCCGAGCTAACACAGAACAGACATAAAATACACTGTATCAAAGTTACATTAATATTATAATGATACAAATAACTTTTTTTTTATGTATTCTCATTTAATTTATTATACTGGACTGTACATGGTCAATTTTTTGTGTATGTAGCTATACTATTAATTATAATTATTATTGAAGATAACTCAAAATAAGATGTAACTTTTTAATGTAAAATAAATTAAAGATTTCAATGTGAAATAATTTTTGTATTTAATTTATAATTTATTTTTGCGTAAAACATATTATATTTGATATAATTTATTCTTTTATTGCAATCATATGACTTTGATAAATAAATTTATAACATTTCATAGGTTAACAATTATGAAACTTTTTTTTTTTTATCAAAAATACATGGAAAAATAAATATTTTCTTAGTTCGGCAGAATTGCATGCGGTAATAAATTTATTACTTACTTCAGACAGTTTGCAATGAAACAGTTTGAGCAATGGTATTTAAAATAAATTTATGACTAATTTTAAGCAACAAATGAACATATTTCCAATATTAAAGTGTTCTTCTAATAATTATATTAAAATATATAGAATTTTCAAGTATGGTATATTTTATAGAAGTCTTGAAATGTGTTGGATTTTAAACCAGGATCTAAAAATTTATAAGCATCTTTAAATATCTAGCATTTTTATTTTACTTTCGTTGCACCTTGATAAAAGTTTTGATTGTGAAAAAGAGAGAGAGAGAGAGAAACTTCAAGTTATCTATGGTTTACAACAGCACACAGCAGGATGTACGGATTTGAGGCTCACATTGTAAAGCACATTATTCGTGAAATATTCTGAAGGAGGAGATAAAAAAATGTAGCCACAATTCTTATTTTTTTCCAAGTTAAAAATTGCCCAGGGCGAGTTTTGCATTTAATAGCAGGAAAAAGAAAGATTTATGTGACTTTTGAAGAAAAATATTAATGAAAAAATATATGAAATTTATATAATTAGGGGTTGAAAAAAATATTAAGAGAGGAAATCGATTTATTTTTTTAACCCCTAAAATAAATATCTTGTAAAATTATTAAATTTTAAAATATTTCCCAAATATATACTAAGGTATACTAAGCAAACCAATAATTTTCTATACTAAAAAAGAATTAAATTAAAAGAAGAAAAAAAGAAAAAAAAAATCTAGCAACGTATTTTTATCTAGCATATTTATATTTAATTCCTATACTAAAACTGAGCAAAGAAATTTTAACTCAAATATCACGTTTTGATCATGTTCATGATTTTCATAATAGTTAAATGGAGCTGACTGTACACTAAAAATAATAATAATTAATAAAAACACATTGAATTAAGTTCTTTAAATTTTTTACTTAAAAAAATTGAGAGATAAGAGAAAAATTACAAACAGAGAGAGAAAGAGAGAGAGAGAGAATATTATAAGAAATTATTTTATAGTGTTGCGAGTTGCGATCGATAAGTGAAATTTCGATAACGATAAGTTAACAATAATTAGAGTGCACACGATAAATTAAGTGGTGAATTTTAAATTGAACATACGAAAACTTATATTTGTTTGTTCCTTATAATTTTTGCACATAATTTTGTTATTTGATACAGAAGTAAAAAATTATTTCTAGTGCAATGGCTTGTTATTTACTTTTCCAATAAATTTAATTCGTGTAGTTTATTTTAATCTGTAAAACTTTTTTACTGAAGTTTCAAGTTATCGTTAACGACACTCAGAGAGAGAGAGAGAGAATATGATTAAGAGACGACAATGCTGCTGAACATATAATTGAGGTAAATAATAATTAATAATTAAGTTTGCGACTAAAACTGGGCCATGAAACTTTTCGTTAAATTTATACAAAAGGTTTACATCCGTCTTTGTTTAATTTTAACACAAATAATAAAAAAACATCAATCTAAAAATGCTAATCGTTGATTAATTATATTTTATAAGTGATATACTTACGTTAGTAAATCTAAAAACATTGATGTTAGTTATCAAAAAATAAAAATGTAAATCATATTATGAAGATAGTAGATATAATATATAATATGATTGTTATTATTATTTTGTGTGCGCAATATCGAGTCAATTCAATGTGTATTTAAAATATGTACTCATGTCTTAAAAAAAAAAAAAGTTAAGTTGCCCCTGGGCCGGTGGCAATGGTCCCTCCTTCTCTCTCTTGCCTCTCTCACCGCCTCCGCGCCTCTCTCTCTCTCTCTCTCTCTCTCTCTCTCTCTCTCTCTCTCTCTCTCTCTCTCTCTTTCTCTCTCTGGTCCAGCAAGCAAGCAGGCCAGCGCAAGGAGAAGTATAAAAAAAAGAAGAAGACGAAAGAGTGAGAGAGAGAGAGAGAGGGGCGAAAAGGAGTTCTCTTACAGTATAAGCAAGCAAGCAAGCAGCCGTATCGAGCTATGAAAAATCCTACTACTATATTTTAGTTTAGTCCCAGAGCGAGAGAAGCGCGAATCTGGTGTGTTGTGTGTTAGTGCTCCTCAAAGTGTCTATAACTTTAGCTAATGTATAAACAATAAGATCTGTGCGTGTAATCACAACTATGTGTGAAGCTACGTTACTTAGAATTCGTAATAACTCAGCACCCACTATGTTACACCCCTCGGTAGTATCCCCAATGTGGTCCCAACATCATCAACAATGTAATAATCTACGTCTACCTCCAGATTTCAATTTTAATAACTTCAGTATACATCATGACAATTTCAGAGGTATGTTAGTTAGTCAAGATCCAGCGCATGTAACTATAAGAAAGATCGAGGTGAAGGCAGCGTTGCCACGTAGTTTTCTTATGGCAAGTAGCTCGGGTAATTTAACTTACTGTACATCATACAACAACAACACAAAAAAAAAAAATTACAAATGTGCTGCTGCTGCGGAGACTTTAATGCATGTTTACCACGATACGTATTTACCATCAGCGAGCGAGAGAGCAAGAGCAAGAGAGACCGACAGAGACAGAGAGAAACGTAGCATAATTTTATTTTAATTTGTGTTCCAATTGCACCCACGTACCTATATACGTAATATTTTAAGGTGGTCATTTGTAAAATAATAAACATAGCTATAATTAGTGGTTAATTAAAAATATTTCAAATAATACATTAGTCTGATGGTAGAGAGGGGGGAGGGGAGGAAGGGAGGGCACTTACTTCCCCTACTTTGTTTTCTGGCTAAAGTGGGAATATAACTACGGATCCTACTTCACTACAGACTGCCAAATTTATTTACCCGCTAGCGATTTTTTTTTCTTCTTAGCAATATTTTCAACAACCAAACTTTAAATAACGCTTCTACACTTATTCAAGAAACTATATTTTTCTCTTTTGCAGCATTTTTATTTCTAAATAATTATTATATTATACTGTATATTGAGGGAGGTTCAATAAAATATGTAATTTGGAGCAGTAAAATTTTATTATGAGTTTATAACCGTAAACAAATGTAAACACATGAATAAGAAGTATAATATTATATTGTTTTAAATATTTTCCTTCAAAACTCTGCTTATAATTTTCAAATTACATCAGAATATTAATTTAATCTTGTCTTTCTTATTGTTGCTTGCAGCCCAAGCAAACAATAATTTATCAAATAAGTTCAATCTTCTTTTCTTTGTTATTGTTAAGTAAAAGAATTTCAATTAGCCCCTGCAAAATTGTGACATATGCAACCTGGGTGACTCAGAGGACCGACAAATTGCCTACCTTTCAGGATATAAAGTTAAACCGCACGCCATTTTTAAAGTGAACATAATAACAGTAAGAATAATAACAAGTACTCAATTAGGTAATAAAATTGCGTGTAAGAGGAAGTATATTTAAAATATTCAAGATTATGACAAATAACTTCATCCTTATTACACATCGAAAAGTATATTAATTATTTTTTCTCATATTTAAATATGAAAACACGCGTGGCTGAGTCACGGCTATACAATTTATTGTACCTCCTCACTAGTGAACAAAACTTAACGATGATATTTACAATTATTTTACCTATAGTTAATATTATGTAATAATAATAACAACATTGATGGTATTTTTCTTAATAATGCATATTGACACATATTTTAAAAATAAAGAATTTTTATCTTAAACTTTATTGTCAAATTGGTAATTTTTTTAAACAATGAAAAATAAATATTATATAAATTAAAATTTATTGTAATTACGTATAGTGACAGTAATTTACAATAAATTTTATTGCATTATAAAATAACATTTTATCATATTACTGTAGAGCCCTATTATTATACATATTAATTTATTAATTATTGTTAATTACAGTAATTTAATCGTAATTTATTGCAATATTTTTACCACAGTTAATTTTATTATAACATTTTTAAATAAAAATTAACTTGTCTACCATATAATAAAGAGAAGTTATACCTTAATTAATTAATTAATTGCTTAGCTACTCATTTTTCTGTAAAATATAATATATAAAAAATGAACAAATAGTATTCGTTTTCTTAACACTGGTTGTAATAATTTTATTTTAGAGGTAAGATATGATTTCATGGACTTGATATTGTGACAACCAAACATTATTTTTTGTTCTTGTAACGTATAAATTTTACTCTCTTATAAAAAGTTTTAAATTTCGCTTGTTATAAAGAAAAAAAACAAGAAGTAGGAGGAGAGAGAGAGAGAGAGAGAGAGAGAGAGAGAGAAGTTGCACATGAAAATTTTGTGTTGGTTTGCGTGCTTAGCAAATGTAATGAGAGACCGTCTGAGTTTTTGGCTGGCTGGTCAGCATAGCTAGCTATGTAGCTGTCTCAAGTGTCCTCTCTCTCTCTCTCTCTCTCTCTCTCTCTCTCTCTCTCTCTCTCTCTCTCTCTCTCTCTCTCTCTCACCACAGGACCAGGACCAGCAAGCGAGAGAGCAACTCGTTCCGGATACAACTTAACAACATTTATTTTCCCACCAAAACCAAAATATATTCCACATTTTAAATTTATTAAAATTACAAACATTTTGTTAAGAAATGATAGTAGAGAGAAAGAGAGAGAGAGAGAGAGAGAGAGAGAGAGAGAGAGAGAGAGAGAGAGAGAGAGAGAGAGAGAGATGTTAACTTGAATTCATAAATAAATTTCTACATTTCGTTTTATGTAACCTAACAAAAGACACTTTTTTCATGCTAAGTATTTTGTGTGATTTTTTATTACACTAATTTTTAGACATTTCAAAAAAAAATATATATTTAACTTATTAACATTCATACTCAAAAATTCTAAATTCAAGTTATAAAAGAAGTACAAAAAAAGTGATTCGAATTTTTTTTTTTCAAAAGTACTCACAGTTTATTATGGCTACATAGATTTCTAAAATAACTAAAAAAAAAAAAAAAAAAAAAAAAAAAAAAAAAAGTTATGTGTATAAGTTTATAGAAAGAAAAAGTAATAATAAAAATAAAATAAACAGGAAACTATATAGGGCACAAAAGCAGTTTTTATTTTGTGTTGAAAATTAGTTATTAGTTGTTGAAATTCTCTAATACAATTTGTATAACAAGTGATTTTCAATCTTTATTTTTAAGATAAATCTGATTGCATTATTGTTTTTTTATTGCCTTCTTCTCTCCCTTGATTATCGCCGCGTTGTTTTAATTTCTATAGTTTGAGAACTGAAGAGATAAGTAGCGTTGTCAAGGCGCTCGCTAAATCTAATTTAATTGAGAGAGAGAGAGAGAGAGAGAGAAAGAGAAAAGTGAGTGAGGGTCATAATTGTGGCTGCACGTGTAGGTAAAGCACACGTGTACAGTACAGAGTGATGTGCGTGCAGACCCGATATGCGTGTAATACTCAAAGTACTGAAAGTCTGCACGCCACTCTTAAGTAAGCAAGGCCCTGCGGCTGACAATCACATTTGTACCTTACTGAAAATAAGTAAATTCTAAAAGCTTACATATATGAATATTTTGAGAGTTTCTGATAGAAACACCAAAGTACAAATATGTACTATGTACATACATATTACATACTATTATGTACTATGTGTTATGGAGGAATCTTTACTTTTTTTTTTTAATATTAACATAAATCTGAGGCATCAAATCATAACAAAACATATTGACTTTGTATTATCATCTCTCTCTCTCTCTCTCTCTCTCTCTCTCTCTCTCTCTCTCTCTCTCTCTCTCTCTCTCTCTCTCTCTCTCTCTCTCTCTCTCTCTCCTCAGACAGTGTATGCCTATGCATAAGAAGTTCCTCATTATAGTTAAATATATTACATTCAATAATTCTCAGAATATTCATTATCTTTTTTATTTTCACACCTTGTACTTATATATATATATATATATATATATATTTTAAATATCATCTCTAATTTCTTAAATCAACTGAAAGGTGTCAAAATTTGTTTCGGAAAATTTACTTTGGCGGTAGATTTTTTTATTTTATTATTATTGTTTTATTTTTATGTTTTGCGACGTTTTTGTTGATTTTTGACACATTGCTTCCAATGATGGTAAGAGTAAATAAAATAACAGAGAAAAAAATCTTCCAGTTTTCATTACTCAATCAGGTTTTTATACAATGGAATGCGTCACTGAACATAAAATTTAGTAGTAAAAAATTATGTCTCTAATAAATATTTGTACATGCACGTAAAATTGTGGTGTGAATATAATTTTGAGTAAAGCTTAAAAATTCAATTCAATAAAATAAAAACTTACCACTTCATTGATACATACTTTATAACTTTTTTTCTATTTAATGTTGTGGATTAATGGAGGAAAATTTTTCGACAATTATCATGGCCTACCCCTTGTTCTTGTTCTTGTTATAAGAGAGTGTACATTAGTTTAAAATTTAACCTAAATGATAATGACAATTTTGTAAATAATATTATCTTACTTCTTGAGATAAATAATGAAAATTTTCCCATGAAAGATTCAAACGTTTCGGAAATTACGTCATCAGTGAGTGCAAGTGCTCAATATTTTATGATTTAAGTTGTAATTATTATTTATTGCTATTTTTCTTTAGTAACTATAGGTTACTCACACGCATCTAGAAAAAAAAATTAAGAAAATTTAGAGCTGTGAACTTATTAAAAATACAACAATAATTTATTATTTATAACGAAACATTTTTTTTCCGTATATATTTTATTTATTTCAGCCATAAAACTTAAAACTCATCGGTTGTAAAAATTAAAATATGGGTGCGGAACTTTAAAAACAAATTCAGGTCATTTTTTTTTTCCCCAAAAAAAATTAAAATCAAAATATCTTCCTTGTATATAATAGCGTGTTTTATTTTTTCAAAAAAAAAATATATTGAAGTTAAAAAAAAAAAAGTAATAATAGACCACTTTTATATTGGAGTAAGTTTGAAATGTTATATATTAAGAACGGAGAGCACACACAAAGCTAGGGTTTGCCTAGCTCTCAGGTTACATTGCTCACGCGATGTGGCTCAAGTAATCAGCAGGGCTCGAACACGGTACTTCGATATCACGCACGCACTCACCTCAACACGCTATCAGTCCAAGCTATAGCTATAACCTGGCTACCTTTTACCTCGCTCACAATACAGTTAACAACTGGATTTAAATATCATTCATTCAATTATATCATTGCTTACTTGTTAGAATTATTGTTTTACCATTTTTATTTATTAGATTTTATAGCATAAATTTGGAAATGTGTTCTTATCTAATGTAGAAAAAAATTCTGCTCAAAATGAATTTAATAAAATAAGAGTTAAAAAAAAAACTATTCTACAGTATTGTTAATTTGTAATAATTATGTTTTCAAGCAAACATCTGATTAGAGTGACATACATGGCGCATACACAGCTTTTTCAACCGTATTATATGAACCTTGACCAGAAAAATACATGTTTAAATAACAGATTTACATCAAATATTTGACAGAATAGCATTATCATTGGAGACGCTTTTTTGAGATATTGAGCTAAAAAACATATTTACTTAATTAATTACACATAATCATTTTAAACAAATAATTAGACAAGAGCAATAAACGGAGACGATTGTATATATTATTTTTGACAGTGTTATTTGTAATACAAAATTTTCGATTTAAAATTTAAAAAAAAAAAAGCTTATACCACATTTAAAAATAAAACTGAACAAGACGTTTTATTTTTTTATTATTATTCTATTGCCATATTATGGTGTATGTACATACATTATATAACGGGTACAGTTCATAAAACTATTTTACGTCTAATGAACAAAAGTGTGTAAGTTAATAACTGAACCATAATATAATAAACAAATTAATATTGTAGGTTATCAAACATATCTCTGCATTTCTTGTTTTCTTTGGTTGATTCAATGTTCAAGTCACCTTTTAGCATTTTTATTTCTTCGCAATTTTCTCATTTGTTTGTTAAGTATGTCTACTATATTTTTAAACTTCAAATATATATATATATATATATATATATATATATATATATATATATATATATATATATATATATATATATATATATATATAATTTATAACCTATTGTGACTTATGGTACTTTGCGATGTGAAAATTTTGGCAGAGGATTTTTACAACACTATTTAAAGTAACTTAAAAAAAAGTTCTCCAAAAAATCTGAAAACACTTTATTATTTACATGAAAATTTGAAAAATTACTTTGTATTATAATTTCTCGCCTGCTTTGGTTTAAAAATCTTTAACTGAAAAAAACTTCTCAACAAAATTTGTTCATTTTGTTTGAGTGTAATTTGAAGTTATCAGAAAAAACATTAAGATAGAAATGTTATTATTTGTGTACACATCAGAGCAACTCTTTTAAAATAGAAATTTTTATATCTAAGGATGCATTTGTCGTAAAATTAAATGTCCTCAAAGAATGTTATCTCCAAACTTATTGGCTGTAGGTGCAACCTGCAACCAAGGACAAAAACATTATATACAAAGTTATTTTAATGGTTTATTTTTGCTTGAACTGTGGTAATTTTAAAATTATGAAATGAATTGAAAATTTATATTTTAGAACATTTTAACTGTTGCAAACTTATGTTAGTGTTAGTTCTCATATATATTATTTAAAATTGAATTTGATCACTCGTTATGAAGCAATGAAAATTTTTCTAATGAAAGTCATCAATTTCAGACATCACGGCTACATAAATTTCTTACTATAAAAAACACAAAAATGTACAACATTTTAATTATTCCATCGTATTATTTTTATTAGATTTTTCACTATATTTTAACAGCCAAGTATAAGAATTTACTATAATTTAAGTAATTATTCTATAAATAATGAAAGAGTATTTTTTTTAATTATATTTATTTAAAAATGAAAGACTATATTTTCTCACATACAAATTAAATGTTTTAATTAATTATGTTAAATGTAAAATTATTTTTGTTGACAGAACGAATTAAAAACGTCCAATTTTTTACATATGTCCAAACAGCATTTTTTTTTTACATGTAATATTATTATATTTGATATTTAAAATTTATATATTAAGTATACACAGCTGCGCTCATGAGAGAGAGAGAGAGAGAGAGAGAGAGAGAGAAATTCAAATGTAGATGACGAGCCGCTAAATTGTTTCCAACATGTAATTACATGTCTCTGAAAAGTGATCAAAAATTATAAATTATTTCGCAGCACAACTGCCACCTGCCGCCTCCATACATTTCTCTCTCACTCCCTCTCTCTGCAACATAACTTCAATTTTTATACATCAAATTTAAAAAGTAATTTGTATAAAATATATATTATACACGTCGTTGGTAGATTATATATATATTTTTTATATATATAAAATGTTGATGCAGCAAAAACTTAGCAAGCAAATAAAAAAAAAAAAAGTGATGAAGATAATATCACAAATTTTATTCGTTTGATTTGATTTTGATACAAAAGTAATAAACTTTAAATGTAATTAAATTTTACCAATAAAATTTTAATAAGTATTTAAACTTTCAAATAAATTAATATCGTAAATCAAAATGATTTAATAATAATAAAGAAAAACTTGTTTATTTAATATTGATGATTTTTACGACTTCTGTTTGAAAAGTCGAGTGTTTTGGTTTTCATATTACAGAGAAAGGTGTTTTTACGTCAGTTTTAATTATATACACACAATAATTAAGCACGAGCAATAAGCCATCAAAAATCTAAAAAATGTTGACTCCCATGTGACCTACAATATTGGGAGATTTTAAACAACTATATGTGGATTTTTTTTTTTTTTTTTTAATACTATAGATGTTTTCTGTATTGTGCAACAAGTATTATAAATCTATTGTGTAGTACTATATAATTGTTTCTACGTCTATACACAGAAATGTAAATTTCTATTCTTTGAGGACTTTTGAAAATTAATTTACGAAAAGGTTTGCTTTCTTCAGTGGAGTAACCAACAACAAACCGCACAAACATCATTAACCGTAAAGTTACAACACTTGCTTAACTCCACTATATAGTTAAAACGTATAAAAATTATAATGTTGACTATTAAAACAATGTTAAAAAAGGTAAACTGATTTTTAACTATAGAGGCTTGCAACTTATACAGTGATAAATTTCTTGTATACCAAAATATAAATAGCATATTTTTTAAACAGATATTTGATATTTTACGATTTTGAATTCAGTTAGGATCAAGCTAACGTGAGAGTAAAACCTCTAAAAAAAATACAAAGCTCTCAAAATTTTGTTTATGTTTTGTTTATTTTAATAATTTAAATTTTCTATTTTTTTTATTATTATTTAAATTTCTAAAGAATTTTATCTTCTCTTTTCACGTTTATGAGCTGCTTTTTGTTTGTTTTTATATTCATCGTTTTTTGCCGACTTTGGGATAAAAAAATTAGTGATATATTAACAAGGGCTGAGAGAGAGAGAGAGAGAGAGAGAGAGAGAGAGAGAGAGAGAGAGAGAGAGAGAGAGAGAGAGAGAGAGAGAGAGAGAGAGAGATAATAGGAAAAATCAACGTCGGCCGAAGTCCTATAGGAAAATTCCTCGAATGAGAAAGGTTCAACGTTTTTTGTGTTACTTTGAGAAAGAGAGAGAAAGAGAAACATGCAAACAGCCCCAAAGCATCGCTCACTCGCTCTGAAGTTCTCGGAAATACAAAAGACGACAATTAACGAACCTCTCTATCCTCATTAACATTCAAATAAAACAAATTGACAGTAAATAAACCAGCCTGCGCACGGACATTAGCTGGAAATTACGTATTTAATAACTGTAAAAATATTTCATTTTTAAATTTTAAATGTTTGTTTTCAGAAATAATGTTTGTCAGCTATAACATTTTTTTTCTCTCTTCAATTTTTATTTTCTTTACGTATACAAAATTTCAATTTATTTCCCCACAATATAAAGCCTGTCGTTTAGATTATGTAGAGAAGAAGTCTTGAAGATTAAGAGGAGTGCGTTTTGTCACCTAGACAATTTGGTCATCAGGTGTAGGTTTAACTCTGAAATGTCAACACTATAATTTTTTTTACAATTCTACCTTCTTTTTAGAAATATTATATAAGATTATATAATATCATACAAGAGAAAGATAACGTAAATAAATTTTATAAAAGTTATGTGTATAGTTTCATATTTTGGAATCAAGTTACTGTTTTTATGACTTCGGTGTCGTATAAAAAATGCATTTTATTTCAATCTTACAACATTAAAGAAAATTTCAACACCAGTTTTTTTTATTTGACCATTAATTTATATCAATTTGAAATCATGTGCATTTAAAACTAATATTTATTTTCAATATATTATTATGCATGTTAAGTATGTATATTTATTGAAGTTTGATGTTAACACACGCACGTCAGCAAGTTGCGCAATTTAATAAACTCCTCATGAAATACAAAGGTGTAGCCTGCACAATTTATTTACCACTTTTACTGACCATATTTGTCGTCATTATTTGTATAGTACAAGCAATATCTTCAGCAACATTGAAGTTTTTTTTAACGTATTTAATACAGCAAAAATATACATTTAATTTTTTATTATTAAATATTCTTATTACATTAAAAATTCATTAAGGTTTTTATGACAAATTTATATTATTTTTAATGTTGTTTTCAAGTATAATATATTCATACATATATTATTTATTTATTTAATTGTTTATTTGTTTGCTTATTTATTTATTAATTTGTTTGTGTTTCAGTGAATGTAGTCGAGGCTCTGCAAGAGTTCTGGCAGATGAAGCAGGCACGAGGCGCCGAGCTGCGCAATGGTGCCCTCGTCATTTATGAGTCAGTGCCCGCCAGCAGTCCACCCTACGTATGTTACGTCACTCTGCCTGGGGGATCCTGTTTCGGCAGTTTCCAGGTAAGAATTAAAAAAAACAATAAAGATGAACTAAACAAGCTTCATAATAATACTCTCTGACGATATAGTAAAGATCTTCAACAGAAAATTCCGAGTGAGAGAGACTGAAAGTATTTAGGGGTAATTTTATTGCATATTCTAAAAGAAGACATCCTCCTGAAACGATAAATATATGTGAAGTTCTAATTTTCTAGTTCATTAAGTATTTATTTTTGAAAGTCACAAAATGACGTCACGGTTGATAACTGATTCCTATGCCCAACTTCTGTATAAGTTACCGGTCGTGACGTCATTTCGCGACTTACAAAAATGAACTAAAAATACTTAATGAGCTCAAAAATTCACGTATAATAGATTTGGTACAATATCCACTTTTAGAATATAATATATATGTACGGAAGTACGGATATATTTTTTAGTCTTCGTTATTTTTAAAGAATATACAACTCGATTGAATTATCTTTTCGTGTTACTCGTATAAATTTTTTGTAACTCGTAATTTTTAAGATATTTTGAAAATATTAACAGATTAACTTTACTATGGCGTTCAATATAAACTGAGAATAAGAAGTTCATTCTATTTGAGTGAGACGAAATGATCTATCTGTGTAGAGATGTAAACGATTTGAGAATAAGTAATATAGTTTGCGGAGATTATATTTGAAATTAGAAATGATAAGTACGTGTTAATTGTGTATGGCGTACAAGTGATGTCAAGATTGGTGTAATAATGTGATGATGTACATACTTTGTCACAATAATTAACTTTCTCCGTCATGCAGCTCGATCTCGACTCCACTTACCATGCTCCACTTTTGTCACCGCAATTACACCATTACATCAATTACGTTTGTGATAATACATTTAACAACCATACAAAAAATTAAACTATATTTATAATGTTGCTATCCATAGAAAACAATAAATATAAAAATAACATAATTATAATTTAAAAAAAATTGTAATAAAATTTTGTTTTATTTATTAAAAAGTGACTAAATGTACGTAAATGTGTTCTATAATGAATGATAAAATATTTATTACGTAGACTTATTGTATTGTATAACCTAAACGTTGATGTTCTCAAATTTTAATATCGATGTAGCTGAATGAAAACTATTTATTCTTTTTCTTCTTATGAGAAAAACACTTGCTTCATTCAAATGGTAAAATTGTTATCACAATCGTGTGCGTAGTCGGAAGTTTTTTTTTTTTTTTTTTTTTTTTTTTTTTTTTTTTTTTTTAAGAATTTAATATCATGAATTTTCTTTATATTTTGAAGAATTGTCATTTTAAAAAAATAAAGCAATTTTCTACTTTTTTGAAAAAGAAAAGAAAAAAAATTGCACACCCAATAGTGAGTACAACTGTCATGATATTGGCAGGCAATTGTTCGATAAAAATAAACTACCAATACTTACAATATCTATATACTGTCCCAAAACAAATCTGGGTGAAAAAAAAAAAGCTTTTATCAAATGCATTACAATATAGTAAAAGCACGGACAAAAATATTTAAATTAAAGCTGAACGCACCTCTATTTATAATATTTCAATGTACTGTGGCAATATTTGAAGCAATAAATTTAAGATAGTAAGTCTTATATAATAAGTACTTAATAATTAAATAATGCGCAACATAATATGTTGTATAATAATATTATTATAATATCTCTCAGTGTGTACCTTAAAGGTTTTCTATTTTCTTGCAAATTAAAAATTCACAAAAATCTGTAAGCCATTATTTCATTTTTAGCTTCCACTTTAAAATATTAAAATCAAAAAAGAAATCAAATCACAAAAAAATAAAAAAGTAAATTACAAATAGATTTTTTTTCCTTATCAATTATTATACTGTAGATTTAATATAATAGCAATTTTTTGCTTTCCTTTTGAAAATAATACAATAAAAATTAAATTTCTAAAATATCTATACTGTATTGAAAAATACTTGACTTTTCTGATCATTCTATAATTCTATAATTCTCATTCTATTATTCTATATCAAAGATTCAATAATGTGAAAGATATACAGAGGATTATTATTTTTCATTTATAGTCCATTGAAACGGTTAGACTTATTCAAAGTTAAACACACACACCAATAAATAGAATGTTTCTGTTGTTTTTTTCACGGTAGACAAGATCTGTAATAAGTCCAAAGTATCGATCAAAAACTTAAACTTTAAACATTTTTATTTTAAATAATGGTAAACATGAATCGGGTAATAACTTATCCGTGTAATCTTTCTTTTTACTCTAATCTGCGTTTAAATACCATTGAGAGTTGTCATTAGAATTTAGAATATTTCATAATTATAGCAGCAATTTAATCGAATATCGCAAGTAATTTTCTACATCTATATATATATATATATATATATATATATATATATATATATATATATATATATATATATATATATATAGATATAGATATATATATATATATATATTTCTATCTTAAAACTATAAAGTAAGACATTTATTTTCAGGGTTAAATTTGTTATCAGCTTGTTTATTTCCCTTGGTATACATTTCACATTTTAATCTAGGGTCTACTGTACGTATATACCATATACATACCACATTAATATTTATTGTAACTCTTTTCTTTATCGTCTAGAATTTCAATTCCTCACAAATCAAAACGCGAAGTTTTTTTATTATTATTATTTTTTTTATTTCATCGTATTGTTTTTGTCTACGTTCTCTTTTCTCTATCTTATACCATTAGTGAATAAAAATATATATAAGAAGAAAAAAACATGGTTATTCAATTACATTATTGCTAAAGACATTCAAAATTTACTCGATTATTGATTTTATTTTATTGTTGCAACTGATGAGATTTTAATAATAGTAATTTTAATAATAAAAAACTTTAGAAAAGTCAATTCTTATATTATATTATTGAAATCAAAAATCGATTTAAAATTATATAATAAAAAGTGAGTTAAGGTTTCTCACGGAGGCTCGCAACGATTTTTTTTTCTTATAAATTTATCACCGCTCGTGCAGCTAGTATAGAGTGGCGGCAGCTCGCGTAAATCAAAACTATAAGTCGAGTCTACCGGAGAATTATTACAAATTCACGCGGAGTGAGATCACTGCACTGCACGCCAAACCAAAGTCACATTTCTCATTTTTGTCAAGGACTTTTACTTGCTCACTTACTTTGTGCTTTGTACTGTACAGATACAGTCATGTAAAATTTTATTCTATTTCTAATAACATGAATATAAAGTATAAGCATTACGTTAATCGAATCTCCGATTTGAATGCATTATGTCTGTAAGGCAATATAGAATTTAATTTTATATCGCTGTAATGTGAGAAAAAAAATTTACTTCATTATGCTATGCAATGCATTAAATTAACATTAATGTTATATGTATAGTTTCTAATGGACCAAAATTGTGTATCACAGCACAGCACAGTGACTGTACCGTCTACTTATTGCTCGTATTACATTATTACACTTACTCTCCCACGTAATGTCTGTCTGTCCTCAATCATATGTACATTTACATATCTTTATAGACCGTTGTCAGTCTTATTTCAGAGACTTTATTGTGACGGTGATAAATACATTGGGCAATGCAAGAATATATATATATATATATATATATATATATATATATATAATATATATATATATATATATATATATATATATATATATATATATATATATATATATGTATATAATATATATATATACACACACACATATACACATATACACATATACAAATATAAAACAACAACTAAAGCGCCTACTCTAAACTGTTATCTTTCTAGATCTCAATTATTCTGTAAAACTTGATAAAAATACTCTTTATTATACTTTTGCAATACATAAGCAAAACTATCGTTTATATTATTATACATATTATATATATATTACAACCACATAATTATATATTGTTACGGAAATTTAAAGTGGGCCTAAAGAAGACAAATAAATTAGATTAAATGAATTATGTGCACACAATAAAAGAGACTCGTTTACCTATTTTAACAATATTACACATCAAATAAACATAAATTTGTGATAAAATATGGAACTGCATAATACTATCGAAATCATCATTGCAATATTTACTTCCCTTTCGGAGAAATGTTTGATTTTGATTATCACATATTAGTTTGTAAACCTTTTTTGTTATACTCTAAAAGCATCTAATTGATGATGTGCAACTTATCAATATCAATAACTCCTAATAGTCCATCTCTATCAATAAATACCATAATAAAGCCTCTATGAATTAGTTTTTACAATAATTAGTTCAAGTTTTAAGTTTAATCATCGATACAAATAAAATATGAAAAAACAATAACACTATAAATAAAAATGTGACGCGCAGGTTGCATCATTGCAGGATACTACATGAGCTAAAAAAAAAAAAAAAAAAATTATCGATGAAATTAAACGTAAAACATTTTATTGTAATTTGCAATAATTTTCATTCACAATTTTATATTATTTATTTATTTAATTATTTATTTAAAATTACTTATGAATTTATTTACTGAGTTGAACTACTCTAGCAATGACTAATGGTAAGCTGATATTGTTATGTTACAGAATTGCCCCACGAAAGCAGAGGCACGCAGAAGTGCAGCAAAGATAGCTCTCATGAACTCCGTGTTCAACGAGCATCCCTCACGGAGAATTTCTGATGATTTCATTGAGAAGGCTGTGGCAGAAGCAAGGGCCTCCTTCAAGGTACGTAACTCTGCAACTATCAATCTTAACGTAAAATATTCATCGTATATGAGATTTTTGGCTATCTCTTTTATATTGTTTATTAAAATTATTATTAATTTGCTTTTATTTTATTAAAATTAACTACGCACAAGAAAATTAATTAATTTAATTGTTACACAAATATTTTTAGTTTAAAGTACCATATAATTTTGATCGTATTTCACAATAAAGTAAAAATCAAAATTTTCTCGTCATAAAATTTTATTTGTATATAATAAAAGCTACAATTATATCACCATTCAAAAACAGCGTGATCGAACCATTCTATAGTATATATAATTATTACCATCCCATTAAAAAACAAAAAAAGCGACAGTAAAATGATTATCTAGCACGTTATGTTGTAAAGTTAAAATGTCTATGGCTTTTATTTC
Source organism: Ecdyonurus torrentis (assembly GCA_949318235.1). Lineage (NCBI taxonomy): Eukaryota > Metazoa > Arthropoda > Insecta > Ephemeroptera > Heptageniidae > Ecdyonurus > Ecdyonurus torrentis. The sequence goes on from OX439130.1 coordinate 46,667,157, forward strand.
AAAGAACTAATAAGTAAGAGTGTGGTCAGCTAGGCAGAGTGTTTTACAGTAGCTGCATAGTTTTGAGTCATAAACCCCTAACTGCTGACAATTGTCACCTCTGGCCACACATCTATAGGTCATCAGCCGCAATTATATAAAACAACAATTAAACTTGCGTGTTCTCACGACATAATATACTAGCTGCGGTCGCGATGCATGGGAACACATTATTAAAATTATTTATTTTTTAATTGGTCGAGAAGATTTGTATTTTAAGGTTGACTCCACGTCAATACTGTTATGTTTCTTATTTAATTCAGTATATTAATTTTCTCATTGTCACTATATATATATATATATATATATATATAAATATATATATATATATATATATATGTATATATATTTCGTCCGTCGTTATTTTCTTCTTCTTCATTTTTTTTTAAGATCCGCAAATTAGAGTATATTAAAAAAATATACATATATGATAAATATTTTTAAACAAATTTCAGTTATATGCAATAACCTTTAAATATAAATTAAAAATTTGTATACAATATTACTTAAATGTCACGACTTAATGCAAACTTCCTGTTAAAATTTTACGAAGTTAAATTTATATTTTTATTGTTAATCTTATAAAGGAAATAGAAGAACTGTAATGATTATAATGCAAATACCGGGAGTTTTGAAGTATGCAAATATTGACTTATTAGATATCATCATGAACAAAAAAAAAAAAAAAAAAAAACTTTTACTTTTTAGTTGAAGAGTAGAATATTTTATTTTCAACTGTACGTGTGTAACAAATTTACTTGCTATACTGTTGAGCTAACATTACACATACATATTTTGTTTGTACAGTACGTATACCTCCAGAGTTAATCGATTGTATTTTGTGATTTGTAGGGAGACCCGGAAGAAGCTGACAACCCAAACACGGGTATCGGTGCATTCCGTTTCATGCTGGAGACAAACAAGGGCCGCACCATGCTGGAGTTCCAGGAGCTCATGACAGTGTTCCAACTGCTCCACTGGAACGGCAGTCTTAAGGCAATGCGAGAACGTCAATGTTCCAGACAAGAAGTGGTCGCTCACTACTCAAATCGCGCACTCGACGATGATATGCGATCACAAATGGCGCTCGATTGGCTGGCGAGAGAACATGAGAGCGCGGGGGCCCTGGGTCGAGAATTAAGTGTCGCGGAGCGCGAGTTACAAGCCGCGAGGCTCGCGGGCAGAGAACTTCGTTTTCCCAAAGAAAAGAAGGATATTTTGATGTTAGCGCACAGCCAGCTGAGTGGCTCCAGCTAATGTCAATCAGTCAACCAGCGCCGTGTTGTGTATATGTATACAATATATATGCAGATGTATTGTATTGTATGTATAGAGGTACAGGGGTGCGGGTGAAGTCGGCAGCAGAAAATAACGTTTTGTATCTCTTGACATTGCACATGTTTTGCAGATTTTCAGAAAGTGCAACTTCTGCGATACGTCGCAAACTTGTGGCATGCTGAAACATCGCATCAATTATACGCTCTTACATAAATTTTGAAATGTACACCAATACATAGGGAAAAAATCCCGTTGAATATGAGTTAAGATTTTAATTTTATTAATTCAATGACTTAGTTTAAAAAGATATTTAGCTATATACTAGCTAAAAATTGAAGGAAAAAAAATATAGAATTGTTACACAAAAATTTGTTTTGTAAGAATTTTCATAGTTTAGCAGAACCATTTCTTTACATGAAATGGAGCGCATTTCTATATTTATGCTAGAACAGAACCTATATTACTACAAGGCAATGTCAAATTTTGTATAAATGATTATAGAAAAATCAAAACTGCAAAGTCAAACGTTGACTTGCGATCTGCTGTCGACAAAACAGATTACGTTTCAGATTTTGTCATTATAAAATGTTGCTTCAGAAGTGAACGAGTGCGAGTGGAAAAAAACAAAAACAAAATGTATGAATCGCTGCCTATGTAGATTATTTTTTATGTTATTTATAATGCTTTATTTCTTCGCTTAATTATTTCAATTAAGTCGTTGCTTTGTTGAATGAGTGCGTGTGTATGATTTTTTGTTTTTTTAAATTTTGCTTTTTTAATTTAATTTGCCTTCAAATTGAAACGTAATCAAATAAAATATTACCCAATATCCCCTACTATCCTCTTCGATATTTGTATTTAAAAATTGATTTAATTATTAGGGCCAAAATAATTAGAATTTTTGTAACAAAAAATAATCTTTGGACGATCTCTATTTTTTTTATTTAAAAAAAATATATAAATTATTAAAATATTGGAGTTATATTAATTTATAATAATGGCTATTATTGAAAAAGTTGCACTAATTAAATTTTTTAGTGCAAAAAATTAAGTGAAAAGACTGTAATATTTTTTATATTATATTTTGTTAATTTATCAAATTAATTTTTAGTATGTTTTGTAATTTTTGTTTTTGATCTTCTCGCCAACAAAACAGACACGATCGATTGATTCCAGTTGATCCAGTTTAATTGATTGATTTTTTTCCCTGTATCTGATTTACAGTTAATGTGTGCGAGATCGATGAATTAGCTTAGAAATATGTAATTGCTTCAATCCGCTATTTGTTTGCACATACTATTAAGTAGTTCACTTTTCCGTAGCTTTTTATTGTCTAATACATTAATTGTCTGTGTTTCATAATGCTAGCTAATTTAATACCCTATTTGCAATATTGATTTGTGTACCATAATTTGCTAGCTAATATAATACTACCGTAGATGCAATATGAAAATACCACGAATCCTTCTTATTAAATTTTCTAAATGTTCCAAAATTTTCGCACTTAGCCAGATATACACACATTAGTATATCTACATTTCAACATTTGATTTTGTTTTCTTTATTTTGAGCTCAAGAAGTTTTAGTTCATAATTCTAGATTCTAGAATAGAAGACCTGCAAAAAGGGTTTCTGGTAAAAAAAAAAAAAAAAAAAAAAAAAAAAAAAAAAAAAAAAAAAAGGCCTTACGTTACAGTAAAATTTTAAGTGCCGAGAAAAGATTCTAACTTGAGTTATAGCCGCTGCATCCCCCTATAAGCTTAAATCAAGACAGGAACACAAAGTCGTATGCTAACACTTTATTGATATTTTTGACCTCTCAGTTTGTTCATTTTTTCACTAAAAAACACACTTTGTAAAATCTTTTCTTATCCTTATGCCGAGACACATTCTTTGCTGAGTTTTTTTTATTTTTATAAACTTAATTTTTATTATATACTTCGATTATTTTGATTTTATTTATTAGAGATTAAGAATAATAATGGTTTAATATTTCAGTTCAACTGCATATTTTCCTATAATTCCCATGTTAAATATAGGGACCAAGATGGCGGATATACGTACACACGATTGTAATAATATATTGTATACTATTTAAATTTAGTGCGTGTTTTTCTCATAAGAATAACATTGCAAATTAAGAGCAAGATTTTGAATAGTAAAATATATTATCACATACGTGGGTATACTATTTGGTAATTTCAAAATCCTGATTGCACAGTTTGTGTTCTATACGTACACGCATTAAACAATGCACTGAGATTTTTTTTTATCATTTTTATTTATTTATAAAACGGCGAATTTTGATCCATAAACTTTCAAACTGAAATTAAAATCAATTTAATGATTCATTTGTCCAACTTATTTAAAAATGATTTCTTGAAAGTTCATTTTTAATTTTTTTTAATATGAAGTTAACGTATAATAATAAAACAAAGAGAGAAAAAGAACGATGATAGAAGAAACCACAGTAGACTAGTTGAATAATATTATAATGAATGCATGATACGAAAAACATCTATGTTATAAATTTTAGACAGGCCAATCAAAAGTATCGACGCAGACTTAAGTTTTGACACGACTGTAAGCAAGTTTATAGTGCGGACCTAATTTTTGTCTAGATCGACACGTGTTGGTTTGTTGACCATTTTATATATTTTTAACGAATTCGTTTTGGTTTTTTTGAATTAAGTTGGCGAGAGCTCAGAATTGCCGGAGGCGAAGGAACATGCGAATCTACCGTGCATGCGCGCCCGATTTTGTTAATTTTTACATGAAATTCTAATAGCTTGAGAGAGAGAGAGAGAGAGAGAGAGATGGCCATCTGGCTTGCTTACATGTATAGCTTGATTTTGTACATTAATATTCAACAAGTAACAAGTGACGTCACTCGAGCAGCTCACTGCCAATTTTAAATTGCAAAAATATCAAATTTATTCGTTGTTCTGAGGGAGCACGTAAGAGAGAGAGAGAGAGAGAGAGCACGCATCGTTTTTACAAATAAAATCCAGATTTGATTTCATTAATATTTTTTCTTCTTTTAACTATTATTTTCAATTATAAAGAGTTAACAAAATTGGGCAAATTTTTTAAAAATTAATAAATAATACTCCTTATTTTTTATAACAATTGTAAACAAATTAGAAAAAAAAAGTGCTGTGCTCACCATACAGCTTTTTGAATTTGTTTCGTAAGTTAAAAAAAAAAAAAGTTAATCGTTTTTAAAACAAGTTTCTTGGCATTTTTTGAACGTAATAATATTGAAGTAAGGAATGTGACTTAAAATTGCTTTATTTTTTATTTTAATATTGTGTGGAGTTTTATTTGATAATTATGTATGTAAATGACCAAACTAGATTCTCTCTCTTGACTCGGCGTGTACAAAAGACAATTATTTTCGTAATTACTGCTTCAGCAGAGAGCGAGTGGGTAACAGAGACAGCGTTTTAGTGCTTGCATCGTTCTGCGTGTCTCTTAAATTTCTTTCGCTTGCACTTTTGTCGTGGCCCGGAGCACTGATCAATGCACTTGTACATTGCAATTACATCGCAATTAAATTAAAATAACATCTACTTCAATATTTTATGAATAAATTAAATCTATATAAGCTGTAATCATTTTGTGACCGGGATAAAATAATTAAATATATTACCTTTTTTATATTTGAAAATGTGCATTAAATTAAAAAATAATAATAATAAAAAAAAGTAAGTAAATAAATAAATAAAAGCACGATGGTAAATATATATATAATAAATATAATACATTTATAAGACCATTTTCAATGCATAGTGCGTTGTTGAAGTGAGATGCGAGAGAATGAGAATGAGAGAGAGAACGATGTACGAACGTATACGTACTGAGTTTGGAAAGAGATTAGCATAATAACTGCGAAGCTATACATACGAAAGACGTATTTGCCCCAAAGTGAGCGAGAGCGAGAGAGCGGCACATGATGCGAACAGTGAAGAATGTTGCTTCAATACGCCAAAAATCATCAAGAAAACCTGCTCACTCGCTACTCACAGGCCTACCTTATACATAAAATAATTATAATCTATCAAACAAAATCAAAATTTATGCGGTATATAAATTCAAAATATATATAAAAAAAAAAAAAATACTCAACAAGTTTTAATCTAAAAAAATTGCATCGAGAATTGAGATGGATTCATGTTTATTTTTAATATTGTATGCAAATTAGTTAGGATTGCATATTGTTTTAGTTTTGTCAAGTTAGGTATTATATTATTATTATTATATAGGAGAAAAAAATAATAATAAAAATATGATTATATACTTCATTTTTTTTTATGGTAAGTTTATAGAGAGTTTGGAAACCTGTTTTTTATGATTATTTTATGCTGGCAAGCTCGAATAAGATGAAAACACGAGTAGCATACTTGCCAATAAGCTAGCTGCCTGCCTGCCGCCTGCATACATCAACATTTTGTCAACAACAACACAACAATAAAAACAAATAATATTAATTAAGTTTTCACATTTCATTCTTTGCTTGTAATATGCGATAATAATAGAAAGAAGAAAAAAAATGGGAATTTTATTTATTTATTTATTTTTTTTAATTACTAAAATTTCCAACCAATCTGTGATAGGGTGAATTAATTTTTTTGATATTTTGTATAAAACAAAAAAGTATATAAAAATAATTTTTTGCATTTTTGCTATAAGAAATGTAAAAAAAAAAAAAAAAAAAAAAAAAAAAAAAAAAAAAAAAAAAGAGGACAGAAAAAGATTAAAAAATAAAGAATGCAAAATTGACAAATATATTGTAAATTTTTTTGTATATAGTCTTGATATTTTTGTTGCTTGTAAACTGAGATATTTTGCTAATTATTTATGATTTAATTAATTAAGCGACTTAATTAATAACGTGGTGGAGGGCTACACTAGAACTTTGAGAGAGAGCTCCCCCCCCCCCCCAGAAGAAATATCTGTATTTTCACACTACCCAATAATTAATAGTTTTCCATATCTACCCCCCTTTTTAAACAATAATACATTTTACTTTTACTACCTTTTTGTTCAATTCATATAACATTTTGTAATTTTCAAATAAAGAACCAATAAAAAAAAACATGTGAAATGAAATAAAAAATTAATGCTGTTTTAAATTAACTATATTCCTGTTCCATAAAAAATAGCAACTAGGTCAAAAAATTTAGTGTAAAAAGTTACTTTAAATAATGTTATAATATATTTTAGACATTTATTAACAGTTATTTTTATTTTAATAATTTATTTCACTGATAAATAAATACGTGAATGTTAGGCTCTAATTGTGGGTGAAGAGCTGCCTTTAAAGTTGCCAGCAACAATGTATCTACCAGATGTTATCTAAAGAAAATAGTTGAGTTGAAGTAAAAACTAAATATCAGCTTAGGACAATGACGCCTAAAAATACGAATTAACAAACGTTCAAAAACGGAAATATGAAATATTGTACCTCAGCTTCTAACAAAACTTCCCTTATTCAAAGATAAGGGTAAAAATAATTTGCAAGAAGTATTGGGGGTTCAATAAAATGATACCACTTTCAGAAGGGCTGTCGGTCATACCAAAGATAATCTTGATCCCCTTCTACCTCACCTAATAATGAGGAAGACTACAAAATTTTATGTACCGTATTTATTTTATTTCATATTTTACAACGAGACCTAGTCCTGAATCGATTGATATGCGAGTTTCTAATTTTTGAGTTCATTAAAGGAATAGACCGGAGAAAAACATAAGCATTTATATCAGAAAACCCTTGATGGGATTTACATAAATAACTTTACGTTGTCTCAAAACCCAGCAGTAGCCCCGTAGCAGTGATCAGAAAATTCGATTTATGCAACCCGCACAACATTTTCATACTAATTTTTGCATGTTTCTGACGTCATGAACATGAATTTTTACGCAAATTGCATACTTTACAGTTTTTTAATGTTCTCTTGTGGGGCTACATTAACATTCTGGTAAAAATTGTCATCAGTTTTGAAGATCCCATTTCGTGTTTATTCATTAAAAAGCACATGTTGTTTTATGTGGTCTATGGTTTTAAGTATTTTTAATTAATTTTTGAAAGTCTTGAAAGTCGGCAACTTTTTCCTATGCCCACATGCATAAAGTGCCGCCCGTGATGTCGTTTTTCGATTTTCAAACATTAATTAAAAATACTTTACGGACTCAAAAATAAGAAATTCATATATCAATCGATTCAAGACAATGCCTTCTTTTAGAATACTGTACAGTATAAAATAAAATTAACTCCCAAATTTTTTTGTAGACTTCCTCATTTCAGTTCTCAGGGTTGAATCCCAACTTTTAGGAATTTTTTGAATTTTAAATAACAATAAGAAGAAATGGAAAAATGTTTTAAATAAGAGATCATTTATTTTAGTTGTTTAATTTATTACGAGCGTATATTTTACAACAATATTTTCTGGCAAGGAAAATCCATGTTGAATATCACAGACAATTTAATTATTGATTTAAGCCAACTATAGCAATGATGGTAAATATAATATCTCGAGTTCTTATAATAGACCATTGAAAAAAGCTTAAAATTACTTAGTAAGAAATTTTGAAAATTCACAAATTTAACAAATTTTAATAGTTTTACCTCACGAGATTTTTAACTTCAAGTTAGTGTTCTAGATGATATTCACAAATATTTAATATTATATACATCAATTTTTTTGTCTTTGTTATGGCTATTCAGAATTACAGATATGAACACTATGTTATGCAATGAAAACCCATGAAAACGGCCCAGAAACTCAAAAATACAAAATTTATTTTGTCTGAGTTACAATAAAAATACCCCAAGAAGTTTCAGTAAATTTACAGAATTTGTTAATTTTCATTTCAATAGCACACATTCTGAATTCAATAAAACTGCCCATTGCAACACCATGAAAAAAAAAAGAAGAAAAAAAAAATAATAGGTGTATGTAATAATAACATGCATTATTGGACGTTAGTGTTCCTTATCTTTTAAGTGTTATTTTAGAGTAATGAAGAGGTGTATAGAAACTGCTGAAATTTGTGTACACTCTCTTGACATTTAAATTAAATAATTTTCTCAATAAAGAACATTTTTAGCACACTAATTTTGAATTTTCAAACCACATCAAGATATATTGTTTTTAAAACAATTAAAATACATTTAATATTTCGGAACTTAATACATCCCAGTTATCTATACAAGAGTAGCAGTTGCAATATAATTATTCAACATATTAAATCTATAACTTTATGTTTTACTTGTTAAAGTAAAATATTTTTGTGTATTAAATTTCCTGCATAAGTGGATCTGTACTAATTTTGGCGGGATAGTAATAGTGATGGAATCGTGAATTTTGAAGCTAATTTGACTAATTTTATAAATGTTTTCAACTAAGGGCAACACAAAATTAAAACTTAATTACTGTACAGCCATTTTAGTAAGAAATTAATTTTGCAGCGTTTATATGGGAAAACAATATACTGTACCTAAACACACAAGAGTGGGTAGGTTGTCTCCCACCACAAACATTAGAATAGTTTAGAAATGAGGGGAAATCTTTGTCACCGACCTACCACGTGATTTTAGAACCAATGAAAGATTGGTGCTCTTTCTTGTTGTTCACCTGAATGTCACATCGAGCATACAGGCAGGCAGCTCTTGTCATGCGACACTCTGACCTTGCATCACAATGCAGCACTGTCTTGCAGTCTAGGAGCAGTCTATTAGTTCACTTGTAATGTTCTAATGATAATGTACAATTCAAAACAACTCAACATTTAGAAATAATTTCACATTTCTACCAAATACACCGTTATATTTAAATATTATTACTTACTTATTTATTTATTTATATGATAGATATCAATTTAAGGAAAAAACCATCGCGGTTAGGATCAATGATAAAGAAAAGGATAGAAAAACCAGCAAGGGCCTTACCACAGTAGAAGTTCTATGGAGAGGTCGAGGTCTTGCATGGCACAGTATAATGTTATAAAAGTTTCTTTATAACTTGAGAGCTTTCGTCATATGATAATGACATTATCAATCAAAAGAGAAAATTACTTGAGCACATCACTGAGCAGTGTCTTGTCTTGTACTCAAGACAAGACACTGCTCAGTGATGTGCTCAAGTAATTTTCTCTTTTGATTGATAATGTCATTATCATATGACGAAAGCTCTCAAGTTATAAAGAAACTTTTATAACATTATACTGTGCCATGCAAGACCTCGACCTCTCCATAGAACTTCTACTGTGGTAAGGCCCTTGCTGGTTTTTCTATCCTTTTCTTTATCATTGATTATATGATAGATAGATAAATAAATAAATAAATAAATAAATACTGTAAATAACAATATAAATAAATAACATTTTAATGTTACGATGTATTTGGCATTATTTTTAAATGTTAAGTTGTTTTGATTTCTGGACCAACATTATCTGCTAGACTGCGCTACATTGTGAGGCAAGGCCAGATGAGTGTCACATGACAAGAGCTGCCTGCCTACATGCTGGATGCCACGTTCAGGTGAACAAAAAGAAAGAGCACCAATCTTTCATTGGTTCTAAAATTACATGGTAGGTCGGTGACAAAGATTTCCCCTCACTTCTAAACTATTCTAAAGTTTATGGTGGGAGACTAACCACCCACCACCCACTCTCGTATGTTTATATCATTTTCCCATATAAACGCTGCAAAATTCATTTCTTACAAAATACCTGTACATGAAAAAAAAAAAATACACAAGCCAAGGTTGCTCTATCTGTGAGAAAAATCCCAATCAGACAAAATTGATACATATGCCCCACCAAAATATATAGGTACAATATATTTTACCTTGATCGACGTCTTTCTTTAATAAATAAAAATTATGTTACACAAAAACTTCTTTTTTTTTTTTCACCTTGTAACCATCCATAATAAATTACACACAACACACTGGTTCTGCATAAGTAAGTAATCTGCATTACATACTGCACATTACACATATTGAATTACTGTTGAATGTTTCACACGAGGCACCTCACCTCCTACACTAGTCCCATCGTCAGCTATTAGGCATGGATAGATGGTGTCATTATATACAGGGCTCCTGGCATCATAACAGCTACTGTTAGCTTTGTGACCTAGCATTGGGACATATATACTCAAAGATGCACTCAAAGATGCATGTCCCTCTCTAGCATTGTATCAAGCCTTACTTATAGGGGCATGACTTAAGTAGGTGTCCTAAGCAATGGGTCTTGACTTAATCCCATTAAAAATACCACCTAATATCATGACTTGCATGGCTCCTAGGCACCATACATATCATGACACTACTAGTCACTGGGCTTGTGGATAACAAACACTTGCGCAAGTTCATCATGGTCATATGTCTTGTTGAGAAGCTTGTCAGTGAGACGAATGCCAGAGATATTCTGAAACACAAGCAGACGTTACTGCACTTACTAAAATGTGTCGTTAAGTTAAGTATCATTCACATGGAATGCGTAAGTCAACGGTGTTGTTGGATGAACAAAGTTGTAACATTAAAACAAAAAAACAAAAAAATGTTTCATATGGTTTTACAAATAATGGTTACTGATGGTTACAGCTGACTATCAGTCAGTATGTGAAGGGTTTCATTTTACATTGCTTCAACTCCATCCGCCAATATCCATCAGTTATAGTGTATATGAAAGGGTCAATTTATATTTTTCGTAAATGCACAGTGCATTTCCCTTTGTGAAAATGTGTACAAGTTTGTAGATCCATCAACATCAAATTTATGTTTCATATGAAGAGTAATTTATGAATCACTTACATGCAGTCCTGTAGCTAGAGGTACTGCAGTGAGGGAGAGTTGCTGACATGCACCAGCCTCTAGAGTCCCTAGTTCACGTCCTGATACATCAGCCCACACGAGACTGCTGGGAGAGGAGGAATGCAGTGATAGCACCAAGTCCATTTTACGTCCACTGCAACACAACTCAGCAAGTAAGAAGCAATCTCACATATTTTGTGCTGTAGATAGTCATGATTAGAACTTTTTTTTTTTTTTTTTTTTTTTTTTTTGCTTTACTAATTAAAAAAAAAAAAAAAAAAAGAACAATGGTAAGAAATTCATTGATGATTTTTACTTTGAATTAAAAACACATAGCGATACCATTTTTAATTTCTCAAAAAAGTACCACATTGCCAAAATAATCCAGAGGTCAAAAATTTAATTTATTAATTGGCTGTAAAAAAATAATAATAAAGGGGGGGGGGGGGCTTTACAGACCAAAACGCTGGTAACAAATTAGCATATTTCATCAGGTATTAAAAACAGAATTATACGTTTAATTTCTGATAAACTGGTATGAGTCAGTAAGGTGGCTATCTAGGTCACATGAGGTAAGAAGTACTCACCAAGTATTGGTCAACTTGCACACAAATGTGAATGGCTCTTCAATGTAGATCAAGTTAGGAAGCTCCAGAACGCAGATCCGGATATCCTTGTATTCAGGAGCCTAGAACATAGGGATGCATTGTCAATTAATCAGCTCATGCAACATCACAAACATTTTTGATATAACAATAAATTAAATTTTTATATTATTTTTTCTTTCTATTACTATACTATAGTTAAATACAATATCTATGATGAAAAAATAATAAATGATCATTATCATGAGAAACACTATTTTGAAACATGATTGTTTTTTGACTGACCATGCGCTGCAGCTGGCTGGTTTGCAGACGACCTCTCTCACCAAGGTTTGACCTCCACACAATGTCCAACTTGCCGATGTGTGTGGCATTGGCAAGCGAGGGTCTAGGACTGAGACAATAGAGGAACTGACGGCTGGCTTGAGGTTGGACTACGTTTACTGATCCAAACACAGAGCGACCTCCCACCTGGTTCAATGATCTCACTAAAATCCAGAAAAATTACTTGATATTAGGAGCAAAGCAACGCAAAACAAAGAGAGGGAGAGAGAGAGAGAGAGAGAGAGAGAGAGAGAGAGAGAGAGAGAGAGAGAGAGAGAGAGAGAGAGAGAGAGAGAGAGAGAGAGAGAAAGCACACATAATTTATATTACTGTACTTGCAGTTGCTTTTTAAGGAACTCACCAATTAAAACTATGAATGGTTTCCCACCTCTACTCATTTATGAGGCTAACCACAAAACAATTACAATGAGGAAGGTGAATTTTTTTAACCCCCACTTTTTATGACATTTTTGAAAAGAGCGTTAAAAAATTTTGAGGCGCTATTTTTTCTTAAAACGATTGGCGTATGGGAAGTATTTTTAATTAATTTTTGAAAATCGTCCTAAAGAGACTCTGACGTCATCAATCGGGCATTTATTTCGGAAAGTATTGACCGTAGAAGGTTCAGTAGCCAGTTTTTTGAAATCCTGAGAACGAGCTGATTTCATTAAACTGGTTACTGAACCTCGAACGATTAGTATTTGCTGAGAAAAAAGTGGAATGATGACGTCAGAGTCTTTTTAGGTCGATTTTCAAAAATTAATTAAAAATACTTCGCATGCTCCAATCGTCCTAAGAAAAAATAGCGCCTCAAAATTTTTTAAAGCTCTTTCCAAAAATATCATAAACTCAACAAAAAAATTTCAATTCACCTTCCTCATTGTAAGTTGTGAGTATTTTAGTCATACTGATAATATTTTACAAATTAGCAAATAGATATTATAGATAAATAAGTGTAGAAATAGACATGAGGATACTTGCCTGTAAAAGCCTGTGATGACTCTAGTTGTACTTTCTCGAGACAGATTGGTCCCGCAGTCATATTTTGCACTTGAGCCTCCAAGTACACATCATCTGACTGTACACAGACATAACTCAGTTAGCAGTGCTCTGGACCCCCTACACACCAGGCCACCATGCAGGCCTGCTATATCTACCAATGTACATGCAAGTTAACAGGCCTTTATAATGACAACAATGACAAATTTTGACTTGCATAGGCCTTATTTGAATTAAATAATTATTAAAATTAATATCAAGCATTAAGTTAGTAAATTTTATAAATTATTATTATGTATTTTGCTAGCTACATTAAAGTTTTACTGAAAGAAATTGACAGATAGAATGTAGAAGACAATGTAGATTAGTTTATTATTATTATTATTATTTTTATTATTATTATTTTTATTAATATATACGTATGACATTAAAGAGCTGCTGGTTATTAATCAATTAAGCCAAGACGTGGTTTATACTTTCCAAATTAATAACAAAGTAAAAATATATATACCTATACTGTATGTATATTATAATTGAATATTTATGAGTAAAATTTAATTAAATACAAATTAAAAAAGAACCTTTCATTCAAAATTAAATGAAACAAAGCTTTGTTAAACAAGGCAAGCTGCTATAGATTTAATTTGAAGGAGAAGAAGAAAAAAATCTATACTATAGAAAATTTGGCCCTAATATAATATTCTAGTGCATATTCTATTTAGTTTTTTTCTTCTCCGTAGCATCTAATATGATAAAAAACAACAACTTATTCTACATTTTTTTAAATGAAAATTTGAAGATATAATAAATAACCTAGAACTACTATTAGCATTGGCAGGCACTTTTGTATTAATGATCAAAATAATTTTAATTTTTTTTAAAAGATAAATTCAGTGCTAAAAAAAAAAAAAAAAAAAAAAAAAACCTGAAACCCCTGCACACAATAATGTAATGGTAATTTAAAATCTTGCAGAAAATATACGAATGATATATACGAATGATATATACGTAAGGATCACACTGTATTTCTTGAAATAAAATTTCAAAAAATTAAATATTATTTTTAGATACCAAATTGACACCTTAGTTTTTAGTTTTTATATAAAAAAAAATATGTGTGTCTTTTACCAAAACTAATGAGTAAACCTCTGTCTTTCAAATATGTGTTTAAATAAATAAAAACAAGCTCATGCAATCTAATCTTGTGCTAGTGAGAGGAGAGAGAGAGAGAGAGAGAGAGAGAGAGAGAGAGAGAGAGAGAGAGAGAGAGAGAGAGAGAGAGAGAGAGAGAGAGAGAGAGCAAACTTACAATGACATCCTGTCATCATGCAGCGTGCAGAAGAGAGAGATCCACCCAAACAAATAAGAGATTCAAATTAGAGTTAAATACATTGGGCAGTATTTTAACTGGTGACCCAGAAATTGGGATACATACACTCTAAGAGTCCTGTCCTAAAATATTATTAAGTCACCCTCTCTAGGTCATAGCCTTGGTTAGAGTTATGTCAAATCTTATAGACGTAACCTTAGTAACAACCCAGAATGTACATATTCCAAGTGCCTGGTCACCAGTACTACCCATTGTTGTTGGCTAATGTGTTCACTTCAGTTCTATATGTATATAGCCACTTGATTGATCATGCAAGAGGGCTAGATGACTTAAATATCATGTTAATTAGTTCTAAGCAATGTACAGCAACTTTATAGCTTATATAACCATAAGAATATTTAATATTAGTTGCTATCAGAGTTTTCTACTTCATACAAACAAACTGTACATGTTTTGGAAATACATGTCTAGTTAGCATCATTCTTAAAAAAATTATATTATTATTATATGTATTACATTGCGTGAGCAAAAATTGCAGTTGCAGTAGTTGAGTCAGTCAAAAATCAGTTGGCATCATCACAACTTGTGTTAAATAAATAAAATAATTAAAGTAAAACATGGGACAGATATTCTTTAACAATGCAAGTTGTGAGGGTGCGTACAAGAAGTACAAGTAGAATACTCTGGTTACTATTAAGTCCAAGTATTAATCTTGAAAATGTGCTAAATGACAATAAAAATCCACAAAAATAAATACGGTTAAGTCTTCATTTTGTGAAGTTAAATTCTGTGAATTTCTCAATTTGATGAAATGCTGAGTTGGGTCCACAGCAGACTTCAATATAAGCATGGCAATATTAAAGCTCTTGATTTTGTGAAATGGCAATTTTCTGGGTCCCTTGTTCTTTCACAAAATCAAGAGTTCACTGTACAGTATTTGCATTATATAATTATGTGGAATCTTGGTTTGAACAGGATTAAGATTCATTATCTTAAAATGAAATTTAGAATTTTGCATTGTCTAAGGTAATTTGAATTATGAACCTAATTTTTGGCATTAAAAAATTTAATTATCATTTGGTGAAAATTTCAACATTGATACTCCAACTTAATTGTATTTTTTTATTATAATTTACATGTTGTGTACAATATAATCTAGCCCCAAGTTATTTCAACCCTAATATGTTGCAACCCTATATTTGAGCTAAGATGCCAGTTTCTACACTTAAATGTGAGCTCAGTTCACAACAAAACACACTCACTTGCATCCAAATCTTTACTGTTCATACTAGCTATTCACACAGCAATCAGTAAATATTTTTTGAAATTATAATTATATAAATAACAATATATTTTTTAAACAGCTTGCACCTACGCTAATTAATTGATTTATTTATTAAAAGCTAGTCAACACATTTTAGTCAAAGTATAGGTAGAAAATGCTTTTATGATACTTCATATGAGAGTAAAAAAATCTGCGAACTTCCTCAATGTAATTTTTTCATATGAATGTATTGCACAGGTGTATTGTTTTAAGTATAGAATGGGATGAAGTGAGTGTGTTTGTCAGCTAATCATAGATGTCGTGAGATGAAAATCATGCAGGCTGTCACTGACGTGTAACGAAAGTGTGATAGGCATGCAACACCCTCGCTCGCTTGCTTGCTCAATCATCTCACATACTAACTAGCTTACCTCAGCATTATAGAAGTTAGTTTTGACATTGAGAGGATTCAGCACCTGGATCTTGAAGAACTTACGAAATGACTTGGTCTGCTGAGAGGTGTTAAGGTAGCTCACTTCACATACCAAGCTATAACATAACATCAATATAAGTAACGAGAGAGAGAGAGAGAGAGAGAGAGAGAGAGAGAGAGAGAGAGAGAGAGAGAGAGAGAGAGAGAGAGAGAGAGAGAGTAAAACCTAATAATAACTCAAAAGAAAATACATAGTTGTATGGTAATAGGACTAGTTATTGGCAGCTTAAGGGTCTTAAAGTTGAAATTCCTATAGTATTGTTGAGAAAAGCAGCCAAACCAACACTGCCGCAGTTATCGGCACCCCTATTTATCTCCACCCCCTCTAGTGATAAAAGATTTTTACAGGCGTAGAACACCTTGAACAAAAAAGTTGCGTAATATCCTAACAAACCTGAAAATCAACGTTGATTTGGCCTGAGTCATTTATTTCTAATTTATTTTCCATTCACAAAATGACACTGGCGGACACTGACGTCACAGCTTGCATGTTTTATGCGCGCGTAAACCGGGCAAGCTGTGACGTCAGTGACCGCCAGTGGGATTTTGTGAATGAAAAATAAATTAGAAATCAATGACTCCGGCCAAATCAACGTTGATTTTCAGGTTTGTTAGGATATTACGCAACTTTTTTGTTCAAGGTGTTCTACGCCTTTAAGCAGTGGTATGGCAAGTAGACGGAATTCTAAGATGGTTGGAAAAAGAATCTCGTTAACTTAATACTTTTGCGGTAAAAAGAGCCTGCCGATAACTAGAACATATACTGTACCATAAGTAAAGCAAGTCATACAAGGAACTGTCATGAGAATTCTATCACCAAGGATTTAGCCAATCACATGCTTCCAATAAGTTACAGTCTCTGCAAGCTTGTTCAGCACAAGCGCAAATACACTTTTGAGGTCACACAAATGCAAAATGCAATGCAGGGTCTTGTAAATGTTTTATCCAGTCCTGACAGAAGCAACGCATACAACGATGTGTTAAGACATCAAAAATGCATTATTTTGTGCATGCCCATAATGAGCTTGCAGGGACTGCAACTTTTCTGAATCAATCCCTGCAGAGGGACTACAGTCACTTCTATTCATTTGAGTACATTTAAAAGTTGCTGCTATTTAACTGCTGGACTCACATGTGTGTGCCGACCTCTGTGACCTCATGGTGTATGACCTCGTCGACAGTTTGTCTTGGTTGTAGTTCACATGGAGATCTGATTGCTGAGAGAGGAATCTTCTGACTGCTTGTCTGTAAGTCACTCTGTACACAACACCTCAAGTTAGCAAATCCATCACTATTGGTTAATAACTCAATATTATCATAGTGTTACTTTACCTTTATTTCTCTCGAAATATCTTATTATGAAATTATTGTAATGTAAAATATCAAAATATATAGATTGGAAATTGAGAAATGTTTTGATATCAATAAATTTTACACCTAAATGCATTTTATTATTATTATTATTATTATTATTATTATATATGTTTGCAGGAAACAAAACCTTATCTTTACTGCAGGCTTTTCTTTTGATGTCAAGACCCACAATACAGTACAGTGTATGTATGTATATTGAAGCCCACTGTTTGAAACTCCGCACTCTCTTGACCTGTACTGACCTTGACTGTGACCTCCTTGACCGACACGCTGCTGTTGTTCTGCACGCATACATAGCTAGAGAACGTCTCTCCCAAGTACAAGTTCCTGAAATATAAACACCAAATAAATATAGAAATATTTATAGATATGCATAGATATTTACATATATGTAAGTAATGGAGCTTGCCGCTCTATGCATACAGAGTATAGAATGCTTTGTATTTATCCCTTATACTTAAGTACTTATGTTATATTATGTATATAGTATATATTATAATCATCAGTCATACTAATCATTGTCAGCACGGGAAATGAAGAGGGGTGCCTAATGTCTTATCTTTTTTAACATTGATTTTAGCATTTTTTTTTTCTTCATTATCATTTGGCAATAGCCAGTATCCAGTATTATGTAGATTTTGCACTCACCCAAAACTCTGAGGTAATAGTAAAAACTGTCCGATGGCCAGGGTCTCTGAGTTTGCAACTGAGGCGATGTCATGTTTGAGATCATTATTGAACATCGAACCTGGTAGATCTTTGGAGTCACAAGTCACCACCATGGAGCTGAATAACGTGGGTCTAGTCAGTCGCATTACTGCAACATCAAGACAAATTATTTATATGTGTATGTACATACCATATAATTCATACATATGTATGATATGTATGCATATATACACAGCATGATATTCATATGTGTGTATGTATGTACAATGTCTCTCTATGGCTATGAGCTATGACATTGCATTTGTTTGCTACGTCGGCAAAACATTACCCTTCTTACCTTTCAGTGAAAGTGGATGTTCATTTTTCTCTCGAATCTCCATATTTTTATTTTATTATTTAATATACCTCAAAAAGCACTAAAAATTTAATAATACTACAAATTTCTCGCCAATATTGACATAATTTGTGGGGCGTTAACCCTTTGTTCCTCTGTTGGTGAAAATGTCCACAAAAACTATATATGCTTTCAGCGTTGCCAGGTTGAAAATGTTTCAGAGCGCCAGAAGACTGGCGCGAAAGCGCCATAAGCGCCGCAGGCAAAAAATGTATAGGGCCACGCCCACTTTTGGCCCGGACACGCCCACTTTCGGCCCTTTTTGCCCTCAAAAAGGGACCTTTTGGGGGCGTAACAGTGGCGCTTTGGCGCAAGCGCCACCGCCTTTGCGCGCCACAGGCCTCGTCAGAGCGCCATTATGGCGCTTAAGCGCCACACCTGGCAACGCTGTATGCTTTAAATTTTTCACAGATGATGATTTTTTTTCCCGCTCTGAAGCACGCCCCTTTTTGTCGTTTTTGTTTTGTTGACAACTTCACTAATAAACATTAATGCTGTTCGTAAACCCTGTTCTCTTGCACCAAAAAATGCGCATTGCATTTGAATAACCATAGGCGATCGTCATTTTTGGTGCAGAGAACAGGGTTTACGAACAGCCTTATATAAACTATAAACACGACTATAAACCTAGCTGCCATATTAACGCATTTGGAAGCTTTATTTAATTAAAGGTAATCAAAACAATAATTTATAGGTTTATGTACATTACATATCTACAGGGGTTAAAGTAGAAAGTTTTTTTTTTAGCGGAGCTATCAATCGTATCAATGCTCAAAAACTCAAGATAGCTCCGGAGCTCCCCGTAGCTCCCATAAGCGCAATGTTAAGTTTTGTACATACTTTTACCGGAGCTCAGGCTCAGCCACGGTTTACTTTAAGCCCCTGCATATACTGTAAAACACCATATACATACATTATTTATGTATGTACAGTGTATGCATATACAACACATTATGCACGTTGTATGTATCACATAATGTGCATATTTATGTATCATACAAGTATGTATGTACAGCTCTGGCCAGTGGCCACTAGTTTGAGAACGGCCAACGGGGCATCAGCGGCGGCCGTTGCGTTTTCTCATAAAGATAGCATAGTGTGATTGCGGGTTGCCCGCCTATACAAATTGTTCTCAAACTTTTGGCCAGAGCTGTACAATGTATGTATGTATGGTAGACATGCCACTTTTCGGCCACTTAAGGATCTTGTTTCATATTATCACCATATTTACAACCAAATAATATATTTCTGTTCAAATCATCCATTCAGCTGGTTAAAGTAATACCTTACCAACATAATCATATAAAAAAATCGTTTATTTTAACATTCAATTAATTAAGAGGACAGTTTAAAGTTCGATTTTGTAAATGCTCAGTTTTCGGCCACTTATGCTACTTTCCGGCCACTGAAATTCGACTTTTCGGCCACCTTACGTTAGGAACGCACATTCGCTAGCTGTTTTCTAGCATGTTTGCGCACGATTAATTTTTTGTTTGTTTGTCAAATCATTAAAATGTATTCATTTATTGTGTATGTTAGGAAAAAATTAGCATGTTGCAATTATTTTGGTCGCTATAGCGCTTTAAATTTGCTAAACACAAACCTAACGGCCACGCGTGGCTACTCTTGAAAATTTTTATTGCTGGAGCTGTTTATTTAGGGGCATGTTTGATAGCCTGATGTCACTCTCAATACACCATTATATGAAATAAAAATAATAAAACTGTTCCCAGAAATCTGAGTTGCGATAAAATCGACCCTTAAAATGGTACACGACGCCCGGGCTTAGGCGTACCTTTTTTAAGTATTATAATAAAAATAAAAATCATGACTTTGGGGGTTTTAATATTTGAATTCTACAGTGTATGAGGAACATTTCTGTACATTAAAAAAATTACGTATTTTTTTCCCCCTTTGAAGAAAAAAAAAAGTTGCAATTTTCACTTAATAACGAATGATGGGTTGGGGATTTTTGGACCGTCTTTGGCAACGACTTATGGTTCTCAGAACTGTTTTCTTATTTTTTACTAAAACTATGTTGTCCCCAGAGCAAGTTCAGGTGATCAAACCTGATTTCAAATCTACAGTTTTGCCAGGAAAAAATATTGAACTTAGCAAATTAGGTGGCCGAAAAGTGACACCGGTACGAAGCATCGTGTCCACTTTTCGGCCACTTTTATATTCAGTCTTAAAAAAATTGGCTAAGGCCAACTTAAGATTTATGGTGGTTAATACTTAGCTGAGATACTATATATTCAGTGTATTTGAGATGGCTGTCAAGAATTTGTAACTAGACCCTTATTTTCCTGAAGTACTGATGTGATGTTTTTGCATAACATTAGAAGAAGCGTAAATTTATGCAATTTTTAAGTTCTCGCCGAGTTAATAATTTAATAAAAAAAAATCCTATGATGCTAAGCATTTCAATTTCTAACACAGTACTGGCTACGGTTTTCTGGAGCTAATTATACAAAAAATTTGTCCCTGGTCCATTTAGATTTTTTATTATAGGCTTTCAAAGTTCAAAGTGGCCGAAAAGTGGAAGTGGCCGAAAAGTGGCATATCTACCATATAGTTATGCATTTACATATATGGTACATATTATGTATGGTAGATATGCCACTTTTCGGCCACTTCCACTTTTCGGCCACTTTGAACTTTGAAAGCCTATAATAAAAAATATAAATGGACCAGGGACAAATTTTTTGTATAATTAGCTCCAGAAAACCTTAGCCAGTACTGTGTTAGAAATTGAAATGCTTAGCATCATAGGATTTTTTTTTATTAAATTATTAACTCGGCGAGAACTTAAAAATTGCACAAATTTACGCTTCTTCTAATGTTATGCAAAAACATCACATCAGTACTTCAGGAAAATAAGGGTCTAGTTACAAATTCTTGACAGCCATCTCAAATCCACTGAATATATAGTATCTCAGCTAAGTATTAACCACCATAAATCTTAAGTTGGCCTTAGCCAATTTTTTTAAGACTGAATATAAAAGTGGCCGAAAAGTGGACACGATGCTTCGTACCGGTGTCACTTTTCGGCCACCTAATTTGCTAAGTTCAATATTTTTTCCTGGCAAAACTGTAGATTTGAAATCAGGTTTGATCACCTGAACTTGCTCTGGGGACAACATAGTTTTAGTAAAAAATAAGAAAACAGTTCTGAGAACCATAAGTCGTTGCAAAAGACGGTCCAAAAATCCCCAACCCATCATTCGTTATTAAGTGAAAATTGCAACTTTTTTTTTTCTTCAAAGGGGGAAAAAAATACGTAATTTTTTTAATGTACAGAAATGTTCCTCATACATTGTAGAATTCAAATATTTAAACCCCCAAAATCATGATTTTTATTTTTATTATAATACTTAAAAAAAGTACGCCTAAGCCCGGGCGTCGTGTACCATTTTAAGGGTCGATTTTATCGCAACTCAGATTTCTGGGAACAGTTTTATTATTTTTATTTCATATAATGTTGTATTGAGAGTGACATCAGGCTATCAAACATGCCCCTAAATAAACAGCTCCAGCAATAAAAAATTTCAAGAGTAGCCACGCGTGGCCGTTAGGTTTGTGTTTAGCAAATTTAAAGCGCTATAGCGACCAAAATAATTGCAACATGCTAATTTTTTCCTAACATACACAATAAATGAATACATTTTAATGATTTGACAAACAAACAAAAAATTAATCGTGCGCAAACATGCTAGAAAACAGCTTGCGAATGTGCGTTCCTAACGTAAGGTGGCCGAAAAGTCGAATTTCAGTGGCCGGAAAGTAGCATAAGTGGCCGAAAACTGCACAGAAAAAAATAAAACATGTGCGGTAACTTAAAAACTTCAGTTGCTCAGAAATAGGTGTAAAAACTGAACATTCGGTCTCTACAATTGAAAAAATAAAAAGGAGATATTTATTACAAATATTTTTTTTTAGATGTGATAATGCCACCTTTTCGCTTGTATTAGCTCCCAAAAACAGTTGAGAAGTATTGTATTGTCCATCACGGTACATGTAAAACCGCCCGGGGGCCTCGCGTGGCTTACCTGCAGGTAGGGTTTAAAAGCAAAGCAGGTGTAAGGTGTGCGTACGGACATTGTCATTATGAAATTTGATTTCTTTATTATTTTTTATTATTCAAAATAAAATGCACAATGTAATTAACTTGCATTATTTACTCTATTAATACTTTTTTTTTTATTGCACACTGATAGATGACTTAAATATGATGGCTAAATATAACAC
The DNA here is from genome assembly GCA_949318235.1 of Ecdyonurus torrentis. NCBI lineage: Eukaryota > Metazoa > Arthropoda > Insecta > Ephemeroptera > Heptageniidae > Ecdyonurus > Ecdyonurus torrentis. The sequence continues at coordinate 46,689,994 of OX439130.1, forward strand.
TATATAGTATAATATTAAATATATAGTGTCTATATAGTATTACTATATAATAATTACTATAATACAGATAAATATACAGTATTATAAATATTATAATTTAATTAAAAAATAAAAATAAATAAGCCTACGATATTTCAATTATGTATAATTATACATAATTGAAATAAGTTATAATTTTATTTATATTTTTACTATTTTACTTAATTTATGTAATAGAATTAAAGGATATATTCTTATATTTATATGATAAAAATCAATTAAAATATTAAAAATATAAATACAATCATAACATATTAATTTAACGTACACCATCATTTTAATTGTTATATATTGTTTTAAACAAACAATTATACAAAATCCAATCAATTAGACAATATCCTTTTTATCATAATTTTTTTTACACATAATGTCTTATTCATTTATATTTTTATTTATACTTAATTAAGTTATACTTTATATTTCAAAACGAATGTGTTTCTACAGAAAACACACAATTTAATTTTCAAATAAATGAAAGTATTTTGGTAATGAAGTATCAAAAATTTTAAATTTATAAAATTAATATTTTATAACTAAATAATAATTTTTTCATAACAATAAACTTAAAACAAGTGTTATATTTTGTCATCGTGCAATCAGTGTGCAAAGGAAAAATGTTTTATACTGTACAGTAAATTTTAATACGGTACATTTTATAATGTGTATATTATCGTTATATATTAAAATATAATAATAATAATTAACATAATAAATTTAAAGTTTTCTTCATTTTAAGTGTTTTGTAATCTTCCCTCCAAAACTAAAAAAAAAGTGGTTCTTTCATCTTCTACGTGTAAAAAGTAAGAAGAAATAATTTAAATAAATATAACCAAAATTATTTGTTTTACGTTAAAAATATCACATTTTTATGAAATTCTAATTAAAATTTATTAGCAATGTTAGTTTTGTAGTAATAATTCAAATTAAGTCAGGTAATCAAAGTGATGAGTTTAAAAAAACAGTGAAGCTTATATACTCTGGAGGTAGATTGATTCTTAACTCGCGTTAGAATGTTATAGACAGGCAGGTAGGACAATAGATATAGGCTAGGTAGGAGGTAGGGTGTGGAGGTGGAGAGGGCGGCTGTCAAGTAACAAAAGGTCGCAAAATTTGTTTTCATATTTTTTTAACAATACAAGCTTTTGATTATATGTATAATGCAACTGTAGTGTATAGCTGTGCGAGTACTTGCGTGGAAGTTGGGGGAAATATATTTCATTTACCTGACCTGTTGAAGCAGGTGTGACAATCCATGTATTTTTAAATATTTTTTTTTAGATGAGATAAATGAAAACATCGATTGGTTCATATTTAATTACTCAGTTCAGCTACTTTTCAGTTGTGATAATTGATAATTTTTTTCTGTGTGAGCATTTACAAAATCGAACTTTAAACTGTCCTCTTAATTAATTGAATGTTAAAATAAACGATTTTTTTATATGATTATGCTAGTAAGGTATTACTTTAACCAGCTGAATGGATGATTTGAACAGAAATATATTATTTGGTTGTAAATATGGTGATAATATGAAACAAGATCCTTAAGTGGCCGAAAAGTGGCATGTCTACCATACTACTGTACATACATTACTGTATTTTTTATTTTATTTTTTCAGATGAGCTCGCCACCAGCAGAGGATGAAAGCAGCAGTGTCCCCGAGGCTGCTGTTTCTCTCAGGAGGTCCAGCAAGGATGAAGACAGTAACAAGCCAGAGTGTGTGAAGTGTAAGAGCCGCAGATCTGACTTCTGGTCTCGAGTGGATGGTGGTGTGGAGTGTACATTGTGCCAGGTTGCTGAACTACTGAAACAAGAGGCTGCGGAGCAAAGTAGTGGAGCAAGCAAGCTTGGAGCGCAGGACAACACTAGCCTTGCTGCAGGCTCCAGGCTTCCCACAAGAAAGAGTACAAGAAACACACGCAATACAAGATCACGGCAAAATCCGTATGCATACCCAAGACCTGTAGCACCCAAGGGAAAGGGCAGGAGAGCCATCTTTAAGAAAACAGTATGTAGAAAAAATAGTAAAATAATAATAATAACACACACATTGACCTTACACACATTTATGTTTGCAAATACTATTACTTTATAATTTTATTTTGTAAATAGCAGGTTGAAATAGTTAAGAAAAGGCACACATTTCATTGCCTTTGGTAAGTTAAGTAGTACGTAGATGGCATAGGTATGTATACCAAGAGAATATCTTTATTCAATTTTTTGTTTTCTTTTTGATTAATTTTATCTTGTTAGTTACAGTATATTTTGTAGCCCTATTTGATCAATGTTATTTTGGCCTGCAATATACATAATATGTTTTCAGCTTTTGTGCTGGAATCCTCTTGGATCACATGGTCATCTACTTACACTAGACTTACACTTCCTACATACACTTTGACACTATACGACTATACCTTGTTACTCTATTGCCTTAAAGCAATTCTATGCATATAATCTTAACCAAAGGTATTCATTTATACAATGATCTACCAGACCAAATAAAAAATAAAAATTATTTAACCTTCAAAAATTTATTAAAAAACTATGTTTTCAAAAAACAGTAATAAATATGCTAAAAAAAAAAAAAAAAAAAAAAAAAAAAAAAATTACTACTATTTAAATGGATAATAATTATTATTATTATTATTATTATTTTTTTTTTCTTCTTTTTATACAATGTGTGAAAAGACAATCACCCAATCTTTCTTATCTTTTTTATAATTCCTAACTATGATACTGCTTCGACACGAGCGAATAGCTCTCTGAAGCGGAATAATGTATAATGACCTCAAAACTGTATAATATGTATTCAATATGAGTTAAATAAAATAAAAAAAAAAAAATAAAAAATAAAAAAAAAAATTTATATGGAGAAACACGCCATTTAAAGTCTATATGATTGCTTTATTAAGTCCGGGAGGCAATAAAGTTTTATACCGTATCTCAGTTGGCACATACTTGCACTTGGTTGTCATATTTGAAGTCATTTGAAGGGGATGAATATATTGTCCAGGGCTTTCAATTTTACCCCGGTTGACTGTAATTCAACTCTTTGTCTTCTATTTAATAAAAACAACTTTAACCAGTCATTACATTTTGCCTCTTATACCATATTTAAATAATTTATTTAATGAATTTTCATGTCAAAAGCGTTGGATAAATCCAAAAAAAATACCTGCTGTTTTACTTTTTACTATGTACATAATCTATTAATTCAAATATTGCAGTCTCTGTTGATTTTGATTTTTGAAATTCATGCTGAAAATCAGACAATATTTTACATTGCTAAGAATGACAAAAGTCTACATAAACTCGGACAGTAAATTTACAGGTCTATATTTATTTAAATATTTTTTACATCCTTTTTTTAAGAAGTGGTTTAATAATAGCTAATTTCAATATTTAAATTTTTTTTTTCAAATTTAAGTAGTAATGGAGTAATAAATAATTAGTGCTTCCTCAGTTGTGTGTTGCTAATTAATGTTGGTAATGTTGTTGACAGTCGTACAAGGCACCCACTGCAGTTGCAACCACAGTCACCAAGGACTACGTCTTTTTCAAGGTAACTAACTCACCTAAAAAACGCTATTTTAATATTTTAGTATGATAAATTTTATGACAAATTTTTTATGGGTATTTACAAGAAATCTTTGGGGTACAGACTTAATTTAACATGCTTTTTTGTTGAAATGAAGCAGCTAGCCATCTTTTGTTAGAATTGTTCTCATTGCTGAACTTTCTAATGTACTGAGCTTCAACGTGTTAATTTATTTTCCTAAATTTCAAGTTATTTATTTATTACTGGCACATTGCAGGGCTCATATATTCAGGTGGGAGACATTGTGTCAATGCGTGATGAGGATGGAGGATTGTTCTACGCTCAAGTACGAGGCTTGCTGCAAGATCAGTACTGTGAGAAGAGTGCCGTGGTCACATGGCTGTTACCATCTACTTCAAGCCCACCTCCAGAAGATGGCTTTGATCCTACAACTTACACCATTGGTAAGTTACTCACAGCTATTATTGGGAGATATTTAGACTTAACCATACCTACGTGTGGTGAAAATACAGCACTTTTGTGAGTGACATGGACTCTGCTTAACAACAACTACAAAAAGATTAGAAACCTAATTCTTCAATATTAATGTATAGGATATCAAAGACCCTCTTCTTTCTCACATGCTGTAAGCCCTATAATGGTCCATCCCATTAAGTTTAGTATCATTGATTTCAATAATCCTTGCATTCTCTCTCACTATCATTGACAAGAAATCCGACTACTGCTAGAAACTTCCATTTGCTGCTGGTTATCTGCTATTTTTTAATGTTGCAGGCATGGAAGAGGATATTCCTCGCAAGCTGGATTGCATGGAGTTTGTGATGCACGCGCCCTCAGATTATTTTCGTGCTCTCAATGCTCCGTACCCCACACTAGGTCGTAATCCTGAAGCAGGTTTTGTGTGGACCAGTCTTAGGCCTCGCTCACACAGTGTCTCTAGTTGTTAAGAGCTTACTTTGTGTTTTCTAAAATAATAATAATAATAATAAATCCTTTTATAAGTTCATGATTATTAAATTTAATGTTTTGTATAGTAACTATCTTTATGATTTATATACAATGTTTGTAATATGACAAAATATGATTCGTGCCTTGTTACTGCATTTATTATAATTATAAACAAACAAATTAAGGAAAAAATCAATGGTCTTATGGCAAGAGATGGTATATTGTTCCATCAATAAATCATGCTAGCACAGATAATAAAGTTCATGGCTGTGTCCCAAATTCCCCCTACTCCCACGAGTATGGTAACAATATTCACTAAAACCCTACTACTGCCAGAGATGTGCTCGTCGTCCCTAGGCCAAGTAGAGTACTTGAAATGCACCACACAGCAATATTTAGTAGGGAGAAAGGGAGAGGAGAGTTTGTAACACTGCTCAATATGTAATATCAGAATATGCAATAAAATCACCCCTATTAATTTTTTATATTTTTCGTTCTACTTCATTGTGACTCCAACAGAACTGTGTATAACTTTGAAACTTCCTTGCTCTCATCTTTTGTAAATTTGATGTTCTTTGTAATAAAATGATTGATTAATCTATATTATGTAGTTTTCTTAACTATATTATTACACTTTCTATTGGACAAAATATCTAGTGCATGCAGTACATTGGATTTTATGTATGTTACGTTAAAGGAATAGGGGTATATTTTGTTTCCCTACTTTCCTTTATGCCATTAGTATTCAGTTCACAATAGATTTTGATCCCTACTCATTGCAACTTAAAAAAATAATTGAAAATTATTTCCAGTGCCCCAATAAAATATGTACATATCATGACGCTATAGCCCCTTTCGGGGTAAGCCAACAAAATAGATAATTTTTAGCCTGACCTAGTGATAGACCTCCACAACTTTCTATCCTGACTGGCATACTTCTCTTGCTTTCTTCAGACTCGTACCTTGTTTCATACACTTTCTTTTGCATCATACTACGTACATTCTTATTTTTCAAAATCTTCCAACCACTTCAGACCATGATGTTTAAGGCCTGCCTCTATCTCTCCTTCCATCCACTCTGCTATGGAATACCTGTTTTGCAATTCTTTCATCACCCATTCTCTCAACATGACCAAACCACCGTAATACACTGCTCTCATACGTCTCAATCACTGTTTCTTTTACTCCACATTTCTCCAGCACCCAAATATTCCTTACCCTATCTAATCTTGTTTTACCACTCATACTTCTTAGAAAACTCATACCAACCACATTCACCCTACTCATATCATATGCCTACTCTGACATACCCATGAAAATGAGCTATAATATTATTATTTTCTTTCTTTCTTTTTCTTCTTTCTCTTCTTAATTACAAGGGCCTTAATTTATAACTTTTACATTAATTTATAATTTCTGAACAGGTGTTATACTTGTTATTCAGTTACTCAATGTGAAATAAATGTCCTGCATGGTATCTCAAATTTTAACTTGGTTTTCAATTTCTTGTTTTCTAGTAAAGTAATAAAAGAAGAAAAAGCATGGCTAGGGTTAATATTAAAGAAATCATTACAATTTCTAGTACAGCAAACAAGAAATGACAATTTAAGCCCCAAGCACACATTCAAAATAAACTAAACAGTAATAATAAATATCAATAGGAACATAAAAATTGTACAAAATGAGTTATAATAACACCTTTTGGGTCCACTAATAAATTAGGTGTCACTAAAATGTTTAATATATTATAATTATTTTAATGACTGAAATTTGACTTCTTTTATTATCAGTCACTTTGAGCATGTAATTCATATTGCACATAATAACATTTATGCTATACCTAAAGAATGTTTTACTAGGATTGAGAATCAAACTCATAGTGTAAGTTAGGGTTGCTACATAGCAAATGTACTAAAAAGTCATTGCTTGATGCGCAGCATATTTATTACTTATTATATTTACATGATGATTTGAAGGTAATACAAAAGAATATTATTACAAAGCAGAGATAAGATAGAGATCTGCAGCCAGCCAGGACAGAGAAATTGTATACAACCTTAAATTACAATAAAATAATCTGACATCTCTCTGATTAATAATAACTTGGCTCAAAAATTTGGGCACATGAAAATTTTATTCAAATTTAAGCAATTATCAATTGGAAAAAAAAAAATTGTCAAAATTGGTTTGCCATCAAGTTAAGCAAATAGACCATTTAACAAAACTTAAGTTAAAAATTTATTTTTGTGAAAAGTTTATTTTAAGTGCACAGTAAGGTTATTTTGATGCAATATTAATGGAGAGTAAATTTAATGGGAGGTAATTTTAGATCTAAGATAAACTTTTTCTAATGTGGTTATTTAATGGATCTGTTAATTTTTTAAACTGCAAATCTACAAATATTTTGTAAAGGATAAAATACACAACCCTCGACAAAGTATTAGAGAAAAGCGAATTATCGTTGAAAAGGTTTTCATACTTTAAATATGCAAAATGCATAAAAATACTTGCGTTTTTAGTTTTACTCTTAAAAATAAATTTGACACAAGAGTAAATTTAGTTGTAAATGGTCTATTTTCAATTCACAAGGTACAGTAACTTGTAGATTGATAGTTTGACATGATGAGGATCACTTATGAAAATAAAACAAGATCACTACATGCACATTTAAATACACAGGACAGACAAAGAGAGAAAAAAAAAATAAGACTGGAAATAAGATTAGTTGATACTTCATACATTAGGTGTTTTGTCTTCATTATATTTGTTTTGCTTGCTTATCGCTCTTCTAACATCACAGTTTCTTGAGGGAACAAGCTCAATTGTTGTAGCGTTTGACTGTTGTCAATGCTCGTCAGCTAAAATCAATACAATCAATCATTTTATACTACTGTATTCTTGGTCGCTGTCACTATCAATAGCAAGTTCCATACAATGAAATCAATCAATTATTTGGTCTTGATTAAAAACACAAATAAAAATACTTACATCTCTCCTAGGCCAGCTGGAGAGAATCTTAAATTCGTCCGAGGGAAATCCTTTAATCAGCATAAAATCTAGAAGTTCCTGTTAGCACAATTCAAATGACTAATGAATTACAAGCTAATATAGGCTGGTTTAAATGTTATGTGAGGTAATTTAAATAATCTCCCTTGAATAAAGTAATGAAAAATCAAGCTTGTTCAAAATGTCTAATAATCATAAACATGCTTGAACATATTAGCATTGAATTTTTAAATATATTTTGAGCTAGGTGACAGTAGTTAAAATTAATTAATAATTGGTGTTAGCAAATGAATGTTGATAGCTTACATGCTTTTACATAATTTAGGCAATGTAAAAAGCTTACGACATTGTTCAATGTTTTTACCTGTAGCTTAGAAGTTGCTAGGAACCTGCGTGAGACAAACTCTCCACTGGGTAGTCTGAAGCGAATGCGCGCAATGTTGGGGTCACCCGCCACGTCAGCTGGCTCTTCAGGCAGTCGAGACATTGCCTCTGTGCATCGTGCCTGGTTATATACAACATTACAATTAGTTTTTAATAGCAATCTATTGCAGTTAAATTATGCTTCAACTGTGTTATTGCTTTTATGACTTTTATGTTAGACTTTACCTCTCTCCTTGCCTCTTCTTGCTGCTGCGCCGACTTGATTCGCTGCTCCTCAACCATCTTGGCCATCTCCTGTGCTCGCTTTGCTTCCTCTTTTGCCCTGAAACCATCAATTATGCCACATCTCAACACTCACAATTACTTTACTTTGAACATAAATTAAATTAATGTAATTATGGCAAATTCATGCACAGGGAACTTCTAAAGTTATTAAGAGTACGCAACAAATCTATTATTCATAATTTTAGTTATTAAGGTACAGATACAAATAACAGATAAGATACAAATTGCAATTACTACCCACTACATGCGATATACAAGTACAAGTGCACGTGCATATAGGTACTGAAAGAACCAAATGGCTATGTTTTACTACTATCACAAAAAAAACTAATGTAAGTTATATACTATCAACACAAAACAAACATTTTACTCATAAGACGCATGAAAATAATGTTTTAAATTTACTCTCTGGACTTGCTTGAAATATATATAGTCTTGTACAGCTCTGGCCAAAAGTTTGAGAACGATTTGTATAGGCGACCCGCAACCACACAATGCTATCTTTATGAGAAAACGCAGCGGCCGCCGCTGCCGCGTTCTTAAACTTTTGGCCAGAGCTGTACAATACTAGACAATGCTCAGTGATGTGCTCAAGTAATTTTCTACTTTGATTGATGACATTAACATATATCGTCTCTATCGCGGAATTCTAGCACAAGTGCACCTATCACAGAGCCCGCGAGTGTTACAAGTGGACTTGTCACGAGCTGCTGCGAGTGTTCCAAATGAAATTATCACGCGCGCTCGCGTATTCCAAGTGAAGCTGTCACAAAGCAACGTGCGTTACAAGTGACTTTGTCACAACATATTGCAATGTTTCAAATGAAATTTTCAAATGTACTAAATGAAATTTATTTTTAACCTACCGATTTTCATATTTATAACACTTATGTCACTAAAGCATAAATATGATTCTAATTAGAAAAACATATAATTATGTAATGCGCCGTAGTACAGCATAATATTTGTTATATATTATAGTTAGTCTGCAGTTTAACATAGATTATTTAGTCTTGGACAAATTAATTGTATACTGAAATCTCATTTAGCAAAGTTATTTATTATGTTTTTTTTTTTTTTTTTTTTTTTTTTTTAATGATGAAAATATGTAATAAAAACCGATATAATTACCATGCTATATATATTATTTTAAAAAACTTGTATCTGCAATTACTTTGCAATAATAACACATTTTTGTACACATTTTTTTAAACTCATATGTCCGTTAGATAAAAAACAGACAAACAAACAAACAAAACTTTTTTATTTTAATAATCAAAAATAACACTTTATATAACTATTATATGTTTAAAACTATTAACAAATAAAAAAATAATTTTGATATTCACTGCACTTCAATGAAATCACAAACTATCTTTACTGTAAGGAAAACGGACGATAACCGAGCACTTATATATAGCTAATGTGGCTGGGAAGCAAAATCAACTAAAATTGAACTTTGAATTTGTATGTTAACAATCGAAATAAATGCAGCACAGTAAATAGAATAAAAATGGGGTAATTCGACATAAAAAAATTCAAAGGTCTATAAGGAGCTCGTTATAAACTGATAATGTTCTTTAGTCTAACTCGAAACTTTCTAACACGGCATTCAAAAATTTACTGTATTATAAAATGTAATTTAACGTAGAGAGTGACCAAGGGTGACAGACTTGTACCGGAAATCGCTAAATTCAACAAAACAAACACTATATATATATATTTTTTTAAATTGATTTAATTTAAAATATATTTTTATATTCTGATAAAAGTTTTAATACGTAATATTTTTAATTTAGAAAAAAGTTTCCACATTTACATGTTATCTGTTAAGTGCAATAACTCAAATATTTGATCGTGATTTCACGTGTAACTAAATTTTAAAGTGCCATTTCTTCTTAACTTTGTGTTTATATTATAATTCGCGACCGTCTAGTTTGCGAGATATTAATCGGTCACCTACCCCCTTAAAAACAAATAATTAAAATTAACTCAACCTTTTTGTAAATAAAAAAATAACATATACATATCACAGGATTTTTTTGGATTGTTAATTTAAATGAATTCAATAGAACAAAAATTAATTCATTAAATGCTCCATTTTCGTTTCGTTTCGTTTTTTTTTTTTTTTTTTTTTTTTTTTTTTTTTTTTTTTTCCTTTTCCTTTTCCTTTTTTTTTTTTTTTTTTTTTTTTTTTTGCATAAACAAGAAGAGTAAAAAAATATTTTATTGTTTTAAAAAACGAAATTCCTAATTACTGCAATGAAAATGTTGTGACAAAATCAGATGGTATACCAAGCCGAGTTGTGACAAAGTCACTTGTAACGCACGTTGCTTTGTGACAGCTTCACTTGGAATACGCGAGCGCGCGTGATAATTTCATTTGGAACACTCGCAGCAGCTCGTGACAAGTCCACTTGTAACACTCGCGGGCTCTGTGATAGGTGCACTTGTGCTAGAATTCCGCAATAGAGACGATATGACAAAAGCTCTCAGTTGTGAAATGAACCTTATTTTATAACAAAAAACTGTGCCAAGTGAGACTTCAACCTCTCCATAGAACTTCTACTGTGGTAAGGCCCTTGCTGGTAACTCTATCCTTTTCTTTATTATTATTGATCCTAACCGCAATAGTTTTTTCCTAGCACTAATTAATACATAATTATTTGATATTTCTTATCACAGTGCAAAAATTTAGATTTTCTACCTGTACAACTTTTGATTAGATGATCACAGTAACTGAATGTAAAAGAAACATTAACTGACCTGTCCAGTTCAAGTGACTCCTCGTAAGCGAGGTCCTGCTCTCGCTTCACCATCTCCCTAGCCGCTCTCTCTTCTTCCTCTGCAATCTCTTGCTGCTGGTTCTCAGCAAAACGTTCACGTACTTGGATCAAACTGCTCATCAGCTCATTTACACCCATGTTACCTGCAAAACACACAGTACATAGTACACAAGTTTCAATATTGCCGAGCTACTAAAATGCCATTAAAATGCAAGTCTAGTTTTTAACAAAATTTGAGTAGATGATGGACATTTTTTTATTTATTATTATTATTATTTTTTAATTATTACTACAGTACTATTAAATATTTTGCAAGATAATAATCATATTTGACTAACACTATTTGAGAGTACATATTCAACAAAAACAGCGCCTCTGCAGGGAAAAAATGATAACACGAAAACGCAGGGATAGCCTGGGGGCGACTGCACAGTCAGTTTAGAGACTTACAATTTCCAAAAAGTATTTATAATCCCTTCCAAAAATCAGCAAATAGCAATAAAAATAATCTAAATCAATTTAAATAATTAACAAATAATGATATTTCTAATTTTATCACTTTTGAGTTTTGAGGGTCAATTTTGTTTCTAATTTGACTCTTTTCTCTGAACAGCTGACGAGATTCAATGAATGTGTCAGTGTCAGCCCTCACAGACTTTAATTTCAATTTTGATCAAGAGATGGCTATATTAGTCACTATTAACTCTCGAATGAGCAAATGCATGTAACATACCATACATGACAGAGACAATCTCAATGGCAGATCTAATTTTGTTTGCGATTAGCACAGCGGGTAGACGATCCAGATCAATGTTTCGAATAATGTGAGCTGCCATTGGTCCAAGACAATGTGACGCAGAGCTGAGCATCCTACACACACACACAGCAGACACAGCACCATATTAAAACCAAAGTATTCAACTTGATAATCTTTAAGGAATAGACCAGAGAAAAACATAAGCATTTATATCACAAAACACTTGATGGGACTTATATAGCTTTAGTTTGTCTCAAAACCCAACTGTAGCTCCGTAGCAGTGATCAGAAATGTCAATTTATGCAACCCGCACAACATTTTCACACTATATAAATATATATTTAAAAAAATATTTAGAAAATAGTTGGTAGAGATTAGAGCACGTTGAATTGAAAATTAATAAAACGCGAAAATTCTCTAATTTAAATAGTAAATTGGGACTAGGGATCAAATATTCTAGCTTTAGCTAGTTAAAAAGTAGACGTTAAAGGGATGGAGGTATAGTGTCAAAATAAAATACGATGTGCCTAGCATCTCACGTTCTCACACTACGTCAAAGACACAACATTATAAAACAGCATCAGACTTACTCTTTGCCTTAGACCGGTTTCGTCCTTTACCTAGGACTCATCAGTAAGGCTTGGCAGAGAGCTCTGTACAGCTAGAGATGGCTCACACCACATCTGCTAACTGACTGAGCTGAGGAAGCAAGTGGCAGTCGCGTTTATATACGCGATGCCCCCGCAGCTGCACGCGCTGATTGGTTAAAATCGCGCGCGCAAACTCGGCTTGCTGTTTAAAACCTCTCATCCTCACACTGTAATATAAAATCGTGTCTAAGAGGGGTGTAAGACAGGCAGCCAGCAAGTAATAGTGTCCTCCCTCACTTCCCAGAGTTCCCCAACTCTAGAAAGATCGCGAGAACACTACGCCTACCGACTGCACAGTATCGTGATTCACGCTAGTTACATCGCTTTATATGTTGACACTGGGGTAGGAAAAGCAAAAAGGAGATAGAGTAGGAGAGATAGAATAAATATTATGCGCTTTGGCATATATAGTTTAATTAATTTAGTACGTGCTCTTATTGACGTTGGCAAGTAAAAGGGCCGAATAAAATAAAAATGAAAGAATATTATTTACAAAAGCTTAAAATTAAAACAAAAAGATCGACTTGGCGATAATATGCGTATTAGGAAAAAACCATCGCGGTTAGTATTAATAAGTTTAAAAAAATATTTAGAAAATAGTTGGTAGAGATTAGAGCACGTTGAATTGAAAATTAATAAAACGCGAAAATTCTCTAATTTAAATAGTAAATTGGGACTAGGGATCAAATATTCTAGCTTTAGCTAGTTAAAAAGTAGACGTTAAAGGGATGGAGGTATAGTGTCAAAATAAAATACGATGTGCCTAGCATCTCACGTTCTCACACTACGTCAAAGACACAACATTATAAAACAGCATCAGACTTACTCTTTGCCTTAGACCGGTTTCGTCCTTTACCTAGGACTCATCAGTAAGGCTTGGCAGAGAGCTCTGTACAGCTAGAGATGGCTCACACCACATTTGCTAACTGACTGAGCTGACTGAGCTGCGGGGGCATCGCGTATATAAACGCGACTGCCACTTGCTTTCTCAGCTCAGTCAGTTAGCAGATGTGGTGTGAGCCATCTCTAGCTGTACAGAGCTCTCTGCCAAGCCTTACTGATGAGTCCTAGGTAAAGGACGAAACCGGTCTAAGGCAAAGAGTAAGTCTGATGCTGTTTTATAATGTTGTGTCTTTGACGTAGTGTGAGAACGTGAGATGCTAGGCACATCGTATTTTATTTTGACACTATACCTCCATCCCTTTAACGTCTACTTTTTAACTAGCTAAAGCTAGAATATTTGATCCCTAGTCCCAATTTACTATTTAAATTAGAGAACTTTCGCGTTTTATTAATTTTCAATTCAACGTGCTCTAATCTCTACCAACTATTTTCTAAATATTTTTTTAAACTTATTAATACTAACCGCGATGGTTTTTTCCTAATACGCATATATAAATATATATATATATATATATATATTCTGACGTCATAAACATGAATAGTCACTAAAATCGCATACTTTACAGTATTTTCATGCTCTCTCTTAAAGGCGTAGAACACCTTAAACAAAAAAAATTGCGTAATATCCTAACAAACCTGAAAATCAACGTTGATTTGGCCGGAGTCATTGGTTTCTAATTTATTTTCCATTCACAAAATGCCGCTGCCGGTCACTGACGTCACAGCTCGCCCGGTTTACTTGCGCGTGGACCAGGCGAGCTGTGACGTCAGTGACCGGCAGCGGCATTTTGTGAATGGAAAATAAATTAGAAATCAATGACTCCGGCCAAATCAACGTTGATTTTCAGGTTTGTTAGGATATTACGCAACTTTTTTGTTCAAGGTGTTCTACGCCTTTAAGGTAAAAATAACTTAACTTAACTTTCTGGTTAAAATTGTCAAAAGTTTTGAAGATAATAATTACATTTAAAAAAATAATTAGAAAATAGTTGGTAGAGATTAGAGCACGTTGAATTGAAAATTAATAAAACGCAAAAATTCTCTAATTTAAATAGTAAATTGGGACTAGGGATGCAAATCATTCTGGCTTGCGCTAGCAAATCTATCTAGCGCAAGCTAGAATGATTTGCATCCCTAGTCCCAATTTACTATTTAAATTATAGAATTTTCGCGTTTTATTAATTTTCAATTCAACGTGCTCTAATCTCTACCAACTATTTTCTAATTATTTTTTTAAACGTAATTAATACCAACCGCGATGGTTTTTTCCTATATATTATATTAAAAGTTATGAAGATCCCTTTTTAATATCATTTTAAGATCATAAAAAGGACACGTTGTTTTATGTGGTACTGTATATGGCTTTAATACATTATATTATGTTGTATCTGCAGGGTTTAAAAAAAACCGTTTTTTTTTTTTTTTTTTTAAAAACACTGGGTAGGGGTTTTATTATTATTTTTTTAAAAAAACAAACAATAAAACCCGTTTTTTTTTTGTTTTTTTTTTTATATATTTAAAAACTAATGGAAGCCATAAATATACATAAAATAACCTCTAATTTTGTCAAAAATGAAAATTCTTCTGTTTTAAAAGCTACGTATATCATTTTATCTTTAATGATTTTCAATAAACTATTAATAAAATAATAAAAAATTTATGTACTACGTTTTTATTTTTTGCACCGTAATTTACATTAGGCTACATTATGGCTAGAGCACGGATTTTTGGGTGATTACTTTTTGAAAATAGTGACTAAAAAAGGTGATAATTTTACAAAAAAGGTAAAAATTTAAAGTTTCACTTTTATTGTTTTTCACTTTGATAAAAATTAGGTGATTTTTTTGCTTTGAAAAGGGTAAAAAAAAAAGTTGAAAAAAGGTGAAAATTTTGCAAAATAAAGTTGAAATTTTGAATATCAATTCCATATTTTTTTCTTTTGCTGAAGAAAAGTGGGAAAAATTGGAAAAAGAAAAAAAAAAGTGGTGAAAGTTGAAAACAAGTTGGTGTCAAAAGTCTTGAAATTTTATAATTCGTGCTCATTTTTACTCTAATTAAAAAAAAAGAGCTACTGTTTTTTTTTTTTTTTTTTTTTAAACGGTGGGTTTTTTTGGGTTTTTTTTTTTAATGGAACCCTGTGTATCTGCCACATTACTCCCTTTTTCATCATTGAAATATTTTTTCTATTTTTTTTCTATTCTATTTTAGCTGCTTCACTAACTTGGAAGTTGGAACACCAACTTGCTTCAATATTAAAACTAGGTTGGGAGCTCAGCCAATCAGTGATTGAGTTTGGAGGTCACATGAACATAGAAGCCAAACTAATGAATTTTTGTGGTGGCTCATTTCAGCCCAATGTAACTTATCTAGTTATCTTGAAGCTACTTGAGGCAACCAAAAATCCCATGTCATAACACTTGACAAAGTAAGTAAAAACAATTGCTAATGTAACAAACATTCTATAACAATTAAAGTTAAGCAATTATCCCAACTTACTTGGACTTGTTTGACTCAAAGGTGAGGTCCCAGCCCCAGATGACATAATGCTCACTGAGATATGAGACAACAGACTCTGAGTTGAGCAGTTGTGTGCAGAATACATTGGTCAACACACTTCCATCGTGGTGCAGGTACAGCGCCAGTGGACGACGCTGAAATATAAACACACAAACATGAGACATCAAGATAAATAATGAAAATAAAAGAGGGACTATTCTTTGTTATAACAAAATAAAGAAAATTGAAATTTTACGAAGTTTAGGTTTTGTTAAACCATTTCCTGATTTGGGTACTTTATAATATGGCTTTATGAATTTTACTTCTAATTTTTTATATTTAATCATATTTTATTATTTATTTACTTAGTATATTATTATTATTATTATTGCACCACCTGACCTAAGGATACTGTGGGAGGGTTAAGTGTGTCAACTTACCTCTCTGGCTGGCTTGTTGCATGCCTCCTTAACTGCCTCCTCTAAAGATCCCTGGAAGAAGAGTGGGTGGGTGTCACCATAGCGATTGGCATATTCCTCGGCAAAGTGGATGCACCCCGCAACCTCGTCTTCAACATTGTCAGGCACTGCAAGCAAGAATATACAATAATAAATTAATAACGTACCCTCACATTGACTACTACAAGACTACCATATTGAGCTACTAGTGTTCCATTGAAAGGTAATTATTTATATTATTTTTATTTTACACTAAATATAATGGAGGGGGGGGGGGGGAGTTTATAATTTTTAAACATAATTTTACAATAAATCTATTGTATTTCTTTGCAACAAATCTGCACTATAGAGAGGATTGTACCTGAGTTTGCTCTATATTATAATGTGACTAGTAATTATTTTTAACAGAGTACAACTTTGTATTACATTCAATGCATTGTAAGAAAACATGAAACACGTAATAAAAATCACTGCTTCCAAATACCCTAGTGCACTTTCATTAAAATAATAATAAATCGAGCATTTTATTATTTTTATATTATCTAAGCAATGCCAAATGATACAAATAACATGAGTGTAATGATAAATGTGTATGTTTGTTATGTGGTGGCCTGTGTACTAGGTACCATTTACTTCAGTGTCCATCTCGGACCCTATCATTAAGTCAATATGCAAAAAATGTAGACATATAGAGTGAAATGTAAATACATATGTATAAGTACACCATGGTGTTTAATAATAAAAAAAAAATAATAATAATAACAGCATTTCCAACAAGACTTTTCAAACCAATAAAGGGGTTACCCACCTCAGTAAATATTCAATATTGAGATTTTGATGGATGCTTATTACTAGGGACTGGATTTTCAGTTTTGAAAATGTGCATTTTCAGTCCAGTTTTTTATTTTATTTTATTATTATTTATTTTTTTTTTTTGCATAATCAGTTTGCAAAAACAGCAAAATCAGTGAAATTCAGTTTTGATAATTTTTAACTTAGAAATAAAAAATGTTCAATAAAGAAGGATAAAATTTATAATTTTTATGAAATATATATAATATATATATATATATATATATATCGTCGTGGTTCCGCTATATTGTCCGATGTCCACTTGGTTCAAAGTTTACTAATGTCCGATGTCCACTTGGTTCAAAGTTTACTAATGTCCGATGTCCATTTGGTTCAAAGTTTACTAATGTCCGATGTCCACTTTTGACCACTTTTCAGGAGACACAAAAAACTAATTATCTCCTTTAATATTTGCAGTATTAATGAGGCATTTAACAGTTATTACCATCATAAACATAGCCAAACAAGGCATAAATTTTTTATTATAAATATGTTATATTATTATAAGAAATATAATAATTGTACCCTTTCGGTTGAGTAAAAAAGATCGCGGACTCAAACTTTAAAAAATTATAGCTCACGAACGAATTATTGTATTAAAAAAATAAAACTATATTCTGAATTTTCGGTATATTGTCTATAAATATGTTAATTTAGTTTTTGTATTTCGTTTTACGGTATATTAGCAACAGCGTGATATATGACGCAACTCACCAAAAATATTCGTTAAAATTAGTTTTACTTGCTCCAAAGTTGACTTAAGTAAATTAAAAAAAAAAAAAAAAAAAAAAGGATGATTGCCCTATAGAAGATCTAATATTACAAATTCAAAATTCCCTTAATTTCGTTTTTTAAGTTCACGTACCTAGTGATAATTTAAAAAAATGGTCGTACAAATTAAAACATCAGAAAATATATTGGAGTAGTTTAACTATGGAGTATAATAACTAGAGCAATTTTTGCTCTATTTTTGAACCATAGGTTCATTCAGAAACTTAGATAATAAAAATGTCAAAATAAAATTTAGAGGCAAAGAATTCATAATTAATGTTATGTTGACTTGCAACTTTTCTAAAAATAATAATAATAGCAAATTTAAAAAAAATAAAAAAATCTGTTATGAAACTGAAAATTTAGGGGCGCAATTCAGTATATTCAGTAATTCAGTATACAAAATTCGTAAAATAATTTTAAATTCAAAAAATATATATAAATTTAATTCAAGCACTGCATGTATGCATGTATTTACTCAGGTTGCGCAACTATTTGATAAGTTATATTTCGGGATTATGAATTTTTATTGAAAATTTTTATTTTCTATGCGCATAGAAAATAAAACACTTTCAAAATAAGTGCAAAAACAGCTATATAGGGGTAGTTTAACACAATACTGTTTTGCGAACTGTTTGCGATAAAATTAACGGATTAAAATTTTTATTGCGTTCCATGTTTTTACAGAAAAGAAGAGGTCAAGACATAGTATACATAATACATACAAATTATTAAAATACGATGTAAACTAATTGAATATATTTTTCGATACATATATTGTATTGAAAAAGTCAATACGATTTTTTTAATATAGAAACTTCTACAAAAATCTTATCTAATTCTATTGCGATACAATAATTTTTCTTTATTATATTTATAAAAGTTTATTTTTTTATATATAATAATTTTTTGTAATCAATTCTTAAATCAACAAATGCTAATTAAAAATGTTAATGTTTATTATAAATAATAAAAAAAAACTCTAAATTTATATCTGCGTAATTTTAAGTTGAAGTATATAACATATCGATTGTAGAAATTTACTATAAAATTATTTGCAGAAGCTTTCTTTAATTATTTTACTGAAAGTTAACTGTAATAAGCCGGTAAATATAGGAATCAATTTTTAAATTAATTTTCTTTAAAAAATATCGGTATCTTTTCTTTAAAATACAAGATTTGAGAAGCAAATGATATCTGCGTGTTCGTAAAAGATGCGTACCGCGGATCAGCTGACGTATTTTCTCGCAATATATTTTTAGTTTTTATCGTATAAAATTTCAAATTTGTAATCTATCTATGAGAAATTTGAAATATATATGTAAAACGAAATTCTGGATCGAAAAATACAATAAAAAAATTTTGGTTCAAAATGGACATCGGACATTAGTACTTTTTAAAAAAAATGGACATCGGACATTAGTAAACTTTGAACCAAATGGACATCGGACATTAGTAAACTTTGAACCAAGTGGACATCGGACAATATAGCGGAACCACGACGATATATATATCTTGTTGCGTAAAAAAGGCCTATCTCGTTTTTTGTCAGTGGAAGCAAAAGGCCTATCTCGTTCCCGAACGTTATGTAGATGGCGCTCGAGATAGACCTTTTGCTTCCACTGACAAAATACGAGATAGGCCTTTTGCTTCCACTGTCAAAATACGAGATAGGCCTTTTGCTTCCACTGACAAAAAACGATAGGCTTTTTTTTCGCAACAAGATCGATATACGTATATAAAAAAAATTCTGTTAAATTATTATCTGATTCACTATATACCAGCAAGTATCAATGAGAGCTTATATTGTCTTTTTGAACTTCTTTTGAACTTTTTTAGGATGTTCAGTTGAATTCAGATAGTTTTGAGTTATGCATTAAAAAAATTATTTCAAAATTATAGGCCTACTTTTTTTTTTTTTTTTTTTTTTTTTTTTTTTAACACACATTATTTTAAGTTTTTGTACGGTAAAAGTCTATTTTCAGTTTTCAAAAACTGAGAAAAACTGACAAAAACTTAAAATAACTGACCCAGTTTACAAATTTCAAAAATAGTTTTGTTTTTTTTCATTCAAAACTTTTTTGTATTTAGGGAATAAAACTTCATGATTCGTGGACATCTGAACTCAGATGTGATCTAGCATGCATATTTTAAAAACTGAACAAACTGGAGATCCGGCCCTACTTATTACCATTATGTTAAAAATATATTTGTAAGAGCTTGATTCTCAGCACCCTTAACTGAAGTTAATGAAGTTTACATTTTATTTACTTTCAAAATTACATTACATGTATTAAGGAAAATAAACCATCGCGGTTAGGTATGATAAATTGAAAGAAAAGGATTCACTATGGTAAGGCCCTTGCTGGTTTTCTCCTATCCTTTTTTTTCAATTTATCAAAATTACATTACAGATACTTTTTACAACATTGTCCTCAAATAATTGTAATGACACTCACTAAGTCGGTGTATTTTCTTGGTCTGAATGTCTACATCAAAAATCTCATCTTCGCCGTTGAATGACTCGGAAGCATCCTCAAACTCCTCAACTGAGCTGTTGTCACTGTCTGCAATGTCTACCAGCAACTGATTCTGTAAAACATATTACGTCACATCAGCACCTCATACACTTACTCTGCTACAAGGAAACAATCACATCTATGCAATATTGACATTTAGTCAATTTTCCTTTAAAGAAGATTTTAATTCTAATTGTGTACATTTTATTTTCTTCCTGATTTTAATCATCACACTATTATATATATATTATATAAAGCACTTTAGAATCAGTGACTATGGTATTAAAGACACACTTAACAACAAATATAAACATAACTCAAAACGTTTATGTAACTATAAAATAACTCAAAAATATAAATTTAAGAAAGAAATGAAAACTTTTTGTAATTAAACCGATTAATTAAAATAAGGTACGTTATTGACACCGGTTAGGCTTGGCAACTCAGCAAATAAGCATTATTTACTAGTTGCGATTCTGAAGAGTTGAGAGAGAGAGAGAAAAAAAGTTGGAAGGAGAGAAGTCATTCATATTGTCCCCTAATATAACCACAGGTAAAATCATAGACATAAATATGTCTAAGAATAAACTATGTATACATAAAAACAAGTGGATACAGGTATATAAGCACCTGATAAAGTATAATAAAAAATAATGGAATAAAAAACAAATCAATTGTAAATATTTACAATATATTACTTGACAACTTTTATATATTTTTTTGTATGGTAATTAATGACATTTGTCTCAAAGCACAGTTTTAATTTACAAATCAATAAGAAAAAAAAAACACGTTTGCATATCGATGATGTTACGAACAAAATGTGTAACTCGTATTTTGTCAGGCGAAGCAAAATGTGTAAGTCATTATTTGTCACGCTAAGCAATATGTGTATCTCGTTTTTTGTCACGCGAAGCAATATGTGTAAGTCGAGCGCTATCTCCATTACGTTCGGGAACGACTTACACATTTTGCTTAGCTTGACAAAAAACGAGATACACATATTGCTTAGCGTGACAAATAATGACTTACACATTTTGCTTCGCCTGACAAAATACGAGTTACACATATTGTTCGCAACATCATCGATATAACTCTGATAGGAAGAGAGAGAGAGAGAGAGAGAGAGAGAGAGAGAGAAAGAAAGAGAGATCGAGAGATCGAGAAAATCACAACAGAGTGTATGAAATGATACAAAACAGAGCACTTCCTCTTTTTTGGCTGCAGTTTCTTTTAATCACTTGTTGTGATTAAATGCATTCGTGTAATACTAAATCTCCCTCCCTCCCTCCCTCCCTCCCTCCCTCCCTCCCTCCCTCCCTCCCTCCCTCCCTCCCTCCCTCCCTCCCTCCCTCCCTCCCTCCCTCCCTCCCTCCCTCCCTCCCTCCCTCCCTCCCTCCCTCCCTCCCTCCCTCCCTCCCTCCCTCCCTCCCTCCCTCCCTCCCTCCCTCCCTCCCTCCCTCCCTCCCTCCCTCTCTCTCTCTCTCTCTCTCTCTCTCTCTCTCTCTCTAATTAAATAAAATCTCAACTTTTTTTTTTTTTTTTTACCACACGAGGATGGAAAAATAATAAGATGCAATCATGTCTATGGTAATAATATCCCGTATTAGCGTATTACCCACCCACTTGTACCTGATGCAGAAAGAAGAAGCAAAGGCACTGTTGCAAAATTTGTGGGGGTAAGTACTACCACGTCACACTTCCCCCCGCGACAACCTATTTTCTCGCTTATGCGGTTTTGATGCAAAATCGAACAGATAGGACTATAGGGTCACTAATCCTCCAAGCGGACTTGTCCATAAACCATGACTTTATGCTAGAGTTATGAATTTTTCAGAATTAAGTCACCTTAGCATAGGTACTTCAAAGCGCATGTTAAAAAAACATCTGAAAAAATTTTCGCAGGAAATACGGCGCCTTCTAATTTTCCAACTTAGCCAAAGATAGGGTTGCTTATTGTCATATCGAGGGTGCTCCGCTATAATGTCCTAAGTCCACTTGACCTTGAAAAATAAAAAATCGTCGGATCAACCCCTAATTTTGGATTTATCCATTTCAGGTCATTTGCAGCAAAAAATATTTTTCAAGGTCAAATGGACTTAGGACATTATAGCGGAGCACCCTCGATATATCTTTTTTTCGAATACAGATATATAAAAAACGAAAAATGCGGTTGATTAAGAATTAATCCCACACATTTCACCTACAAAATGGTGTAACATAAGTTCTGGAGTAATGGATACAATAAAAATTCCAACTAAAAATGTAGAGTAACCTCAGCGCGCAGCCATACTTAACAGAACACTGTTATACCAAGCGCTCCCACTTGACACAAAGTGCGTAAGTTTACGTACGCTAGGTTACGAAATATAAAATTTAAATATATTTAAAACAAGTAAAGATACTAAATTATAGCAAATATTTAATGAGAAATTTCATAACAAAAAATAAATGTAATTAAAGGATCAGATTTTCTTAATGTCAGATCATCGATTTTTTTTCCTATATATATAAAAAAAAAAAAAAAAAAAAGAGAGGATTAATTACTAAAAATTGGATAAATATGAAGTTTCAGCCTTTTTTGATAAAAAGCTAAAATTTTAATGAGAAAATTCAATAATTATTTTGCCGCGAGCTATTAATATTTCGAGTGTTTTTCTTTTATTATTCAGCAAGTCAAATTTCTGACGTTTTATATTTTTTTTTCATACTTTGATATTATAGTTACTTTGTCCCCAAACAATAAAATCTATTTGTCGTATTTTTTATTTATTATTAATATATATTTTTAAGAAAAATCATGAACAATCGGCCTAGAAAGCTAATGTCAAGTATTACGTTGCGATTAGCTGCAGTGAAACTAATAAAAATTTTAAAATGTACTTTTCCTTTGAGATATAAGGATATTTGTGCTAAATAATCATTACTTTTATTAATTACTATTAATAGACAACTTGCATGCCGTTTTTTTATAGTCTTAAAAAATTCTTTAGGAAAAATAAATAATATTGGTGCATATAAAACTTCTTAAAAAATGCTCCTTCGTATTTAAAATAATTTTTGAAATTCAAATTTATTTGAAGTAAAGACGGTGGCTATTACGCCGAAAGACGGTTCGCGTTTCTTTTGCTTTTTAATTGTTGAAATCGTTCAAACGAGTTCGCAGCAACTGAAGAATTTTTTTAAACAGCTCTGTTGGAGAAAATACAGATTTTTTTAAAAAATTCGTCCGTTGAAAAAAATTCTTCAGTTGCTGCGAACTCGTTTGAACGATTTCAACAATTAAAAAGCAAAAGAAACGCAAACCGTCTTTTGGCGTAATAGCCACCGTCTTTACTTCAAATAAATTTGAATTTCAAAAATTATTTTAAGTATGAAGGAGCATTTTTTAAGAAGTTTTATATGCACCAATATTATTTATTTTTCCTAAACAATTTTTTAAGACTATAAAAAAACGGCATGCAAGTTGTCTATTATAGTGATGAGAAAGACTGAAAAGTTTTAGGGGGTAATTTTATTGCATTGCTATTCCGAATCGACAGATATTTGAATTTCAAATATTCTAATAAAGTCAAGGTTGATAACTTTTTCTGATGCACACAAACATAAGTTGTCACCCATGACATCATTTTTCAATTTTTAAAAATTGTATATCCAAATTATAATACTGTTATTTGATCTTGATATTATATGTAATGTTTATGAGTTGAATGTTTAGATGTATGTTGTACATGCATTGTGTTTAATAAAAAAAATAATAAAAAATACTTGATCAATTAAAAAATTATAAATTCGTATATATATCGAATGAAGACAATATCCTCTTAAAAAATATGAAATAAAATTGCCCACAACAATTTTAGTTGGCTTTTTCGTAAATATTTTACGAATTAAAAAACAAAATACATCTCGCAAAAAAAATTATTTTTGAATTTCCTGCATTCAAATTTCAGGTTTTCATCAAAAAAACTGAAACATCCTATTTATTCTTTTTTACTAGTGATCACTAATTTTTTTTTTTTTTTTATATATATATATATATTTTTCTTTTTAGGAAAAAAAAATGATGAAATGAAATTAAGAAAATCTGATCCCTTAATTACATTTATTTTTTGTTATGAAATATAATTTCTCATTGAATATTTGCTATAATTTAGTATCTTTACTTGTCTTAAATATATTTAAATTTTATATTTCGTAACATAGCGTACGTAAACTTACGCACTTTGTGTCAAGTGAGAGCGCTTGGTATAACAGTGTTAAGTATGGCTGCGCGCTGAGGTTACTCTACATTTTTAGTTGGAACTTTTATTGTATCCATTACTCCAGAACTTACGTTACACCATTTTGTAGGTGAAATGTGTGCGCATATTACTGCAATCTTCATTTGTCATAAGAAGGTCCGAGCGTATATTTTTTTTGTATTTTTGTATTATTTTTTGAAAAAAAATCACCTAAAATGTAGGTCAAGGTCATTGCGTTACACAGTTCATTTATACGATTATTAATTCTTAATCAACCGCATTTTTCGTTTTTTATAGATCTGTATTCGAAAAAAAGATATGTGACAATAAGCAACCCTATCTTTGGCTAAGTAGGAAAATTAGAAGGCGCCGTATTTCCCGCAAAAAAAAATTCTGATTTTTTTTAACACGCGCTTTGAAGTACCTATGCTAAGGTGACTTAATTCTGAAAAAATCATAACTCTAGCATAAAGTCATGGACGTCATGGTTTATGGACAAGTCCGCTAGGTGGATTAGTGACCATATAATAGGCTATTTTTTTGTTCAATATTTGCAAGCAAATAAAAAATACTTATTTTTGCCCTTAAGTGTGTCTTTAATAGCATTTGACATCCTTTAGTTTATATATATATAAAAAAAAAAAAAAAAAGCACTTATGGTAAAAACACTTTTTTTGTTCTGTTGAACAAAACTTCAGTCATCTTAAAATTTGTTTTATCGAGAAGAATTAGTTGGTTACTTACCTTCTTGCTATCCTTGGAAACTGCAGCTCTGCAAAGAGACAAACTGTGCTCGGGGAAACCAATACCAGAGCATGCTAGAGTTACCTGCCAACACAAAACACATATCTTAACTCCTTGTCATGTGGCAACATGGCAACTTTATCCTAGCCCCCTCTGGTGCTATGATTTACTGAGTAGCACATGAGGGGGAGGGCAAGGTATATTATTATTGCAATACCTGACCTGAGAATACTAACAATAAAACATTAAAAATTGTGTGATGAAAATTGCAGCAATGCCATGTACCGTACAATTCCACTTTTGTCTTTCAACTTTATTAGGAGAGTACTGTAATCTAGATGCAAGATCTAAAGAATATGACTTACAGCATCATCTTTGGCTGCTGGTGGCCATCCAGTCCACTTTTGATGTCTGACTGGAATGTCTGTGACCTCAAATAAGTCTTGTTTGACCTGCTGCACCGTGTGAGTACCAGGGAACTTGAGGTTGTAGCTGCGCTGGTGTGTCTCATCTTTTACCTTCAGTGTAAACATCTGCGTAAGTCGCTCTGTCATCTTAGACCTAACAAGAACAACAAAATTATAATATTTCTCAACTGATACAATTATTTAATTTTTGACACTTACTCATCTGAGGCTAATGCTCCGTCTGGCGAGGCGTCTTTGATAACAACCAAGAGATTGGTCTTTCTGGGCAAATGTAATGACCTGAGCAGGGTCAAATCACTGCTGGGTTGTCGTCTCCAGCCCTCAAGCTCCAGACTGCAGGCAGGAACCTTGACTTTTGCCTCCACTAAGCTCTTCAGGTACCCTGAGAAACACATAACACAACTAGGTGATAAATTGTTTTTAAATTTAATTTTGGCTTAAAATATGTTTCAAGTGTCCTTCATTTAAATTTGTCTAGCCCAGACAAAATCATAATAATAAGTACATACAGTACAATAAATATAGGCCTATATACATATCGTCGTTGTTCCGCTATAATGTCCATTGTCCATTTGGTTCAAAGTTTACTAATGTCCAATGTCCATTGTTTTGAAAATATACTATCTAATGACCGATGTTCATTTTGAACCAAAAATTTTTTATTAATTTTTCCAATCTAGAAATTTGTTTTACATTATATATTTCAAATTTCTCATAGATAACTTACAAATTTGAAATTTTATTCTATAAAAACTCAAAATATCTGAGAGAAAATATGTCAGCTGTTCCGTGGTACGCCTCAACGATTCTATAGGCACAATAGGACACGAACGACTTTTTGAAATTTCGCGTGTCATTTGTTCAATTTTAAAAGATAGGCAATTTCGCCAAAAAATTGACAATCGATATTAGCGTGTCCTATCATACCTCTAGAATCGTTGGTACGCCTCTTTTTCGAACACATGGATGCCACTTGCTTGTCTAAACTTGTATTTTAAAGAAAAGATAACTATACATTTCTTTCAGAAAATTAATAATAGTTTGTTAATAACTATAGGTATCTACTGACGTATTACGTTTAATTTTCAATACAATGATTTATTAAAGCTACTGCAATTATTTTAATAGTAGAGTTCTACAACTGATCTTATCTAGATCAACTTAAAATTGTGCAGATATATATTTAGATTTTATTATTATTATTATTTTTAAACATTCATAACTTAAGAATTTGTTGATTTCCCTATGCATTAGTAATTATCTTATGATCGCAAACAGTTTGCAAACAGTTCATTAATTCCATTAAGTTAAACTACCCTATGTTTTTGCGCTTGGTTCAAAAACGAATTTTTTGTTTATGCAACCACATAAAAAAAGTATTACAGTAAATTCATATTACCGCAATATTGCATATTCATTATATTATATTATTGCAGATATTGATATTTGTGCAGTTTGCGTAAATACAGTGTTTGTCAGTTATTTAATTTATAACTTGTTTTTTAATTTAAGATAATTTTACGTATTTACGAAGTTCATATAGATTCTTTAAACATTACAAAATTGCATCTATTTGATAATTTTCAGCTTCAAAATGGATTGCTAAATCTATTATTATTTCAAAATGTTATTTGTAGAAAAATTTGAACATGAACTGTATCTTAAAGTGTATACATGAATTGTGAATTCCTCGACTCTAAATTTTAAATTGAAAATTTTACTGTCTGCTGTTTAGTAGAAAAGAATCAATTGCAAGTTTTTGAACTAACTTGGTTCAAAAATAGAGTAAAAGTTGCTTTATACTTTTGAACTGTTAACTTATAGTTTCTAATAAACTTTTGAAACTAGTCCAATATTTTTTCTGGTATATTAGTTTATATTATACAACATTATTTTTTTTGTTATTATTATTACAACGTGAACTTCAAAACTAATGGAATTTTCAATTTCAAATAATTAGTGTTACCGTATATCGCGATCATCCTTTTTTATTTTTTTATTGATTAAACTATTAATATAGCCACTTGTGGAAATTTTTAGATTTCTTTAAGACAACTTTGGAGCAAGTAGTACTAATTTTTACGCATATTTTTAGCGAGTTAAGTCATATATCACGCTGTTGCTAATAAACCGTAACGTGCAATACAAAAACTAAAGCATCATATTTATAGGCAATATACCGAGAATTAAGCATATGGTTTTATTTTTTTAGTACAATGCTTCGTTCATTAGTTACGATTTTTTTAAGCTTTAGTCCGTCGACTTTTTACTCAACTAAACGAGTACATTTAAGTTATTTTTAACAAAAATAGAAAATATTAAAAAATATATATACCTATTATATATGCCTAGGTTGGCAATATTTATGGTAGTAATAACCGTAAAATACATAATTGATAATGCAAATATTAATGGAGATAATTAGTTTTTTGTATCTCCTGAAAAGTGGTTAAAAGTGGACATCGGACATTAGTTAACTTTGAACCAAGTGGACATCGGACAATATAGCGGAACAATGACAATATATGTATATATATAATATATGCGTATTAGGAATGGTTTTTTCCTAATACGCGTTTTTTCCTAATACGCATATTATCGCCAAGTCGATCTTTTTGTTTTAATTTTAAGCTTTTGTAAATAACATTCTTTCATTTTTATTTTATTCGGCCCTTTTACTTGCCAACGTCAATAAGAGCACGTACTAAATTAATTAAACTATATGCCAAAGCGCATAATATTTATTCTATCTCTCCTACTCTATCATCTTTTTGCTTTTCCTACCCCAGTGTCAACATATAAAGCGATGTAACTAGCGTGAATCACGATACTGTGCAGTCGGTAGGCGTAGTGTTCTCGCGATCTTTCTAGAGTTGGGGAACTCTGGGAAGTGAGGGAGGACACTATTGCTTGCTGGCTGCCTGTCTTACACCCCTCTTAGACACGATTTTATATTACAGTGTGAGGATGAGAGGTTTTAAACAGCAAGCCGAGTTTGCGCGCGCGATTTTAACCAATCAGCGCGTGCAGCTGCGGGGGCATCGCGTATAAAAACGCGACTGCCACTTGCTTCCTCAGCTCAGTCAGTTAGCAGATGTGGTGTGAGCCATCTCTAGCTGTACAGAGCTCTCTGCCGAGCCTTACTGATGAGTCCTAGGTAAAGGACGAAACCGGTCTAAGGCAAAGAGTAAGTCTGATGCTGTTTTATAATGTTGTGTCTTTGACGTAGTGTGAGAACGTGAGATGCTAGGCACATCGTATTTTATTTTGACACTATACCTCCATCCCTTTAACGTCTACTTTTTAACTAGCTAAAGCTAGAATATTTGATCCCTTGTCCCAATTTACTATTTAAATTAGAGAATTTTCGCGTTTTATTAATTTTCAATTCAACGTGCTCTAATCTCTACCAACTATTTTCTAAATATTTTTTTTAAAACTTATTATATATAATATATACAGTATAATATGTATATTGCTTAGCTGTGTTACATACATTGTCTATCATGAGAGAAACATTTTTGTTTTCATTTGTTACAAAAATAGAACAACCATTCCAGATTAAAGATATTACTCAGATTTAGTACACTGCAAACTGACTGTGACACTAAGCAATCAACCTTAGTTTTTGTTGAAAATAATAACATAAAGTTATTTCTGCTGTGCTAGATGACATATCGATGTTGTTTATCTCATTTTTTGTCAAGCTGGGCAAAATGTGTAAGTTGTTTCCAAACGTTATGTAGATGCCGCTCGACTTACACATCGTCTCTATCGCGTCAAAATATATTAAAGGCATAATGCACTTTTTTAAACATCCTTTAGAATACTAGGTTAATAATTTTCATACCTTATTATGGCTGAATTAGACATGAACGCGATGATTTTGTATTTATTTTCATTGATTTTCCATTTGACGGTTGAAATAAAACTTATCTGACGTCACACTGTACTGATGGGGCTGCGAAGTGGTAGGGTGTTTTAAATTTATCACGTGACCAAAGAACTTGACTGCTGCTTGACTGTGATTGGCTGATGAGATGGGCAGGGGGGAACGCCAGGAAAAAGTTTGGCACTTCCCTAAACTTTATACTTCCGAGTTTGCGCGCAAAGTGTTTTATAGTTTAGGGAAGTACCAAACTTTTTCCGGTGTTCCCCCCTGCCCACCTTGTCAGCCAATCACAGTCAAGCAGCGGTCAAGTCCTTTGGACACGTGATAAATTTAAAACACCCTACCACTTCGCAGCCCCATCAGTACAGTGTGACGTCAGATAAGTTTTATTTCAACCGTCAAATGGAAAATCAATGAAAATATATACAAAATCAACGCGTTCATGTCTAATTCTGCCATAATAAGGTATGTAAATTATTAACCTAGTATTCTAAAGGATGTTTAAAAAAGTGCATTATGCCTTTAAGTGAAATTATCACGAGCTTGTCAAACGTTCCATCTACATAGGGTTTACTAGGTCAGATGGAATGTTTGGCGCGCTTGTGATAATTTCCCTTGAAACGTTTTGACGCGACAGAGACGACATATTGCTTTGTATGACAAAAAAACAGATAAACATATTGCTCACAACAATATCGATATTTGCCACCACAAAAATGGTGACTTATATACGTACCTAATGTTCCTGTGTCTGGCACTTGTAGGTCAAACTCCTGCTCGCCATGAGTCAAGTGAAACATTAACACATGAGGCTCATCACTTGCTGTTGATGTGGATGCTGTTGCCATGGGAACGATCACCTTATCCTCAATCTCTACGACTGGACCAATGGTCACTCTCTTGGGTACTGAGGTCGAACTTGAGCTACCTCCATACTGCAGTACTGAGGCAGATGCTGCAGGTAAAGCAGGCTCTATCATCTCAATATCAGCTGAGGAATCCATCTCAGAGGGTAGGTGTTGAGTCTCCTGTGGCATCACCCTGTTTATAGCACCCTGAAAATAAAATACATTTTTCATGTTGTTTTCATGTTTAACTCAAACTTAGTTATCAATTTGTAATCTCACAAGAATACATTCAAATTTATTATGAAGTAAGACTGCACTGTCAACGAAGCAATTAGATACTTCACACACTTGTAACCTTTTTCTTGGCTTTCTTTAACTCTCTTTCTTCCCCTCCAAAGTATGTCTACAAGTATGAAGATTTTACAATATATATTTGTTTTAATGATAAATAAAAACACCAGACAATACTTTTTTTTTTCTTGTTGACACTACTGCATACCAGTACAAAAGATACATACTATTGACTAATAAAGTAACAACTGTTTTGAGGCAGTCTTTAATGGATTTTGGTTACACGTGCTTCCATTTCTACTAACTACACATGTGCAGTACTGTAACATTGAAATGGAAGCGGACGTGAGCAAACTCGCTTATAGTTGGCCGCAAAACAGTTGTTCCTTTATTAATCATTTCCATAAAAGAAGAAACAACCCCTTCCTTCACCTCAGTATATATTAATACTTTTTTTCTTTTTAAAGTACATTTTATAAATTACTATTAATAAGTGATGTTATAGATGCAGTTTGCAAATATCTTTACTGTTAAATTTTTTTATTGAATTATACAGGTACATATTTAAAGTTTCCTTTTAAAAATTTTTAACCTCACATGATATTTTATTACTATGTGTGATGAATAATGATATAGCTTTAAAATTATTTTTTATTTAGGTCTCATATTTACAAAATTAAATATGATACACAATAATATAATGAATTAAAACACAGTTGCAGACATTCATAGGAAAAATAGGTTAAACGCTTGCATCTGTTTTGTACATATGATCATGTGCTGCAATATTAAATCGATTATGCATGTATGGATTATAAATTGGGTTTCTTGATTTCAGTGTTATTATAATTTTTTACCAAAAGGTCCCATTCTGTAGCTTCTAAGTGAAAAATAGCTTCGCCAACATCTTCGATTCCTGTGCAAGCCTGTAAGAAAAAGAAAAATATTTTTGTGTCAGGGTCGAAAATGACGACTGTTGCTAGGCAAACAGTTTTACTGTCTACATACGATGTTTTCTTTAAAATAATGCAAGAAAAATTAGCTGATTATTTCAAAAATGTATTTTAAAAGTTGAAAACATTAAAAATTCACTTGTGAGACTGTGAACTTGCTAATCATGCTCTCTCTAAAATGACGTCGTGCATAACGATCGTTATTCTGAATCAATTTTTTCTTCTTATTCAATTATTAAATATTAGTTTTACATACCTGAAAATCTGCTAATATTTCTTCTCTATTTTGTGACATTGTAAAACCTGCAGATTCTCTCAAAATCAATTAAAATTCTAGGAAAAAAATTACCAGCACATTCACGAAAATTTTTATTCGCGTCTTGTTGTCATTTGTCACTTGTTTTTGAAACAATCGTCATACCGCAAACTCTGAGACAAAGTTTTGGTTGACCAAACTGCCGGCAGATGGCACTGCAATAGCGTACCTCAGATATTATAGTTAAGAAAAGACGCACACATTTTTTTATCGGGCCTATATATATTCTCTGGCGTCCGGCGAGCTGGGCAAGTTCGGATAATTTTATATGCGGAAAAAACAGATAACCGTTTATAAAAACGGTTAAAAATTACCACCATAAAAATAATATATATCAATTTAATATTTTATATATATATATATATATATATATATATATATATCCGGATTTCGGCAGCACTAATATATAATATATATATATATTAGTGCTGCCGAAATCCAGATTAAATTAAAATCCGAATTTTGGAGAAAATTATCCGGATTCACTGATCCGTTTTAAATCCGGATCACGATCCGGATCAAATTATCTATTCATGTATCCGGATCGAGATCCGGATAGAAAATCGGATAACGGATAATTTTTTATCCGGATATCGAAATCCGGATTTTTTTTTCGCTTAATATTTATCATAATTATATGAAATCGTGATCTGGGTCATTAATGTAGAAAAAATTAAACGGATCACGATCTTGATCAAATTATCCGGATCAATATTATCCGAATATAATCCGGATCTCGATCCGGATCAAAATTATCCAGATTATATACGATCCGGATAAAATTAAAATCCGTATTTCGGATAGAAAGTTATCCGGATTCACTGATCCGTTTTAAATCCGGATCCAATATATCCGCCGCGCGGATCGTGATTCAGATATAAAATCGGATATAACGGATCAATAATTTTTTATCCGGATTTTTTTCGACACTCTGACTGCAAGCAGTAGGGGAATAGGGAATAGGTATATTGAAAACAATATAGCACGTACGTCACGTACGCACTATATTCAAAAAATCGCAAAAAAAAAAGTTGCCGCGCGATGTTTGTGAAACTTAAATAAAATGTAACCTACATTATGATTCAAACATGTGTTTGCCTATAATAACCTCCACCCACCCCTAAATAGACTTAACATCCGGTTGTTCTTCAAAAATTATAAAAAAATGCTGGTTTTAGGGTCCCAGTTCAACTGGTAATAGGATTTGGGGCTTGGAAGTTGGATTTTCAGAATCAGCGAGTTCGATTTGGTCTACGTAGACATCAACTTTGCCAAAATCTGACAAAAAGTTTTTTCGTAAAAAATAGGAAGGGTACCCCCTTGGTAATCTTGTCATTTTTATAAAAAAGAACGATCTTTTGCTATTTACTTCCGTTTAAAACGTCTCATGGCCATGAAACTTGAAACATTGTTGTTAAATATTTTTTTGGTTGCTTTCCAAAATTAACATTGACTTATTTATGTTGATTTGGCGTCGAGTTATTGCCAAAAACGCCAAAAATTTTAAAAAAATGATAAAAATTAGAACTTATTTGAAAATCGCAGTTTTCTCGACGCAAACAGTCACAAATACCTAGGTACTACCTTGCATAAAAATTTTGATGATCTGCCACTGTAACTTGCCGAAATATGGCGATTACTATTGCTTCCGTGTCGAAACGTGGCCAGAATGGGTGGTTTTGGTCAAAACTGAACAAAAATCATTTATCTCACGCACGTGTCAAAGGATACGTCCATAAATCGATTACAGCAGTCAGATTGCCGAAAATCGCCATAGCCGATTTTTGGCGCCACTTTGAACTTTAAAAAATCGGTAAAACACTGTTTTTGGACGCATTTTTTATTTTTTTTCTAGTAAGATGTCTTTATTTTCGGCATCCCCGCGGTCGTTTTCCGTGGACCCTGTGATTCTGTGTCGAAAAGTGCCGACGGATACACGCAGCGCGCTATTTTCGGAAATATTTTAAAAATTTATACATATCCCACACAGCACGGTTTATCCAATAGATATTCATTGGATATCCCAATATCCAAAATATATCCCGTCCATTTTATATGAACCTTGAATGTCTATGGGATATTTAGCTTGGATATAAAAAAACAAATCCAAAATTAATTATCTACTTATTTTCAACCCGTTTTTCTCATGAGCTGACAATTATATTATGTTTTATTTATAATTTTAATCAATAAATATATTTTGGGGCAATTTTTTTATATCCACTGGTATATCCATAGAATATGCAAGAGTGGATATATAAAATTTCACTCACAAAATTAGTTTTATTGAGAGATTTTATGATATATGTTATGAATTTATTTACCTAAAAGTTATATTTCATGCTATTTGATTTTTTTAGTCACTTTAATATTTTAAATTCTTTATATCTATTAGATATCCCAAAAATATCCAAATATCCATAGGTATATCCACCAGGGGGCAGCGTTTATTTGTGAATTTTAAATGATGCTAATTTTTTTATATCGTGCTAAATAATTAATTTTAAAATAGTATAAAGTATGGGTTTTGTGCATTTAATTATAATTAAGCAAACAATTCAAATCATAAAACAACTACAATTTTAATAATTAATTAACTTAATTTAATTTTGAAAATCCATCTCTAACTTTTTAAGTCAGACTGAAAAGTTGTGGTAATAATATCCTCCGAATATCCATATTATATCCTTCAATTTCGTGTCTCAGTGGAAGACACACAACTTTAAGTCATGAATATTTTCTGACTTGGGCAAAAACCAAAAGCCCTTCCCCCGACCTGGGGGGGGGGAGGGTTGGGGGTTTGCCCATGTTAAATGAAATCACACAACTTTGACAAGTCATTAATATTTTCGGACTTGGGCACGCACACCGCACACCAATAGCACTTCCCCAGACCTGGGGGGGGGGGGGGGGTTGGGGGTTATTATTTGCCCATGTAAAATTGGGAAAATACTGAAAACAAAGTTAAAGAAAAATACATTGCCTATATACCCCCCACCCCCCAAAACCCCCAAATTTTTTCTATCATATCGCATTTAATTTAACATTAAATGTACTTTTTTTAATATATCCCATAGATCTACATGGTATATTCCAGCGGGCGGGACATTTGGATTTTCTGTGGACCTTCAGCGGAGATAAATGGGATATATTTTGGGATATACGTAGGATATCTAAAGGTCATTCAGTGCTGTGTGGGATATAGATATATATAAGTAACACACATAGCGAGACATTTCTGAGCGCGTCTAGGCACCACCCGCGATGTATATACCCATCTCTATTCTATGTATATATATATATATATATATATATATATATATATATATATTATATATATATATATACATATATACACACAAACAGCGGCCTTCATATTATAAAAGAGACTCGCGCGGGTCGAACAGAGGCGGTGTTTTATTTTTTTATTTTTTTTTTGAGCAGATCGCGTATTTTTAGTAATGGAGAAGAAAAACTTTTAGACAGTGCTAAAGCGGCCATGCCCATATATGGCCAAAAACGATAAAAAAAAAAAAAAAAAAAATTATGTAGATAATTTATTTGACATATTTGACTGCATATAAGCGGCCATGCCTTCAAACAGTTCTGTGGCCCACCACATCGGATTTCGATCCGAGTAACGAGCGCGCGCAGCGTGTGAGGAAAATGGAGATTGGTAGGCCGTACGGACGCCTTGGCGTCATAGGCCTACCCATCTCCATTTGACGAACACGTGAGCACGTTCTCGGCTACTCTAAAACGTATAAGTGTATCGCTTTTATAGTTATATTGGTTATGTGAAAGCAAAAAAAAAAAAAAAAAAAAAGTCCAAGAAATCGAGTTTTAAGAGAGGGCAAAACACCTCTGTGCGGGTGTAAATTTATATAAAATGCAGTTGTCACTATTAATTGTTCTCAAAAGAGATCATGGCAAATGCCGTATCGTATAATAATATATATTTAAATTAAAAAATATATATTATAATTTGAAAATTCGAATAAAAAGGTTGAACTACCCCCAAGGGTTTTTTGGCATTTGTTAACAAACAAACTATATATTGCGTTCGCACGCGATATATCACGCAAGCGCGGAGCGCGCGCGCGCGCTTAGCAGCAAAATTTATTTTTAGATGAAAATAAAAGTAATTCGAATTTTTTTAAGGCTATATCCGCTGAATATATATATATATATATATATATATATATATATATATATATATATATATATATATATATATATATATATATATATATATATATATAACCACACCCCTTGGGTGCAGGGATGGATTTAAAACCATATTTTTGTGCAGGTATACCGCGTGGTCACCATTGCACTTACGAGGTCGAAGTTACCCTAAAATTAACGTTTTTTTGTACTATCGATACCGGAGAGAATTTTAAGGGTGAACCATCCCCCGGCGAGAAATTATTATAAGTGTAGAAAATTTAATTGTCACGCGTTATATATAGATAAATTAAGATTCCACCAGTAAGAAGTTTCATCAAATACGGAAACTTTTCAAGTTTTGGGTGTTTTTCACCCCCAATAAACTACCCCCCAGGTATTGGTCAAAACTTTCACCCCAAATATACCAACTCCATTGTTTTTCTACCCCCCCCCCCCCTCCGAAGGGTGATCTTTAATTCCCCCTCAAAAACTCGGTGACAAATATTGAAAAGTGTTCAATATAATTTCTATATTTAAATTTCGCGCGACTTCCCAAATGCCGATAAAGATTCAAGTCTAAATAAATAATAGGATCATTGCTTGACTTCGGCCATTTTTGCTCCGATTTGCTCTTCACAGAGTCAGCCAGAAAGTAACAATCTCGGAGGAATTAGAGACGACACGTTTGTCTCATTTGCGGAAATCCGAACCACCCCTTGTTTTTTTGTCCACCAGATGATTACAAAAATGGCGCAGTGTTTGAAAATGTTTGTTTACATTCCAGATTCCGCAGCAATGTTTTTTGAATAATGTGAATTTTTATATTTTGTCATCTATGACGCAAATATTTTCTTAAAATAAATTACTTATTTATTATGATGACATGAAGGTCATAAATAGTAGAACTTCACAACGATGGAATTTTTTATTTCATTTGTACCTAATGTTAACATCTGCCTTTGGAATCGCAGTATTTTTAATCACATTTTTCCCTGTTAAACACGACACATTTGACTCAAATAACACGTATGCTGCTCAAGATGAAAGTAATTTCAACAGGTAATATTTTAAAACTTTATATGTCCATCGTATATACGTATATACATATGTAGCAAGAATTTTGTAAACAGCGTACATATCAGGTTTTTGGTTACGCCCCTTTAAAAAAAGAGTTGTATGAAACATAAAAAAAAAAAGCGTAGTATGCACATATATTTTATGTATTATACTGCTGTACATTATATCTCATACCTAAATACATGTGTGTCATTTATATTTCAGAGAACTCTTTTTGTTGGTGACCACTATAAAAATGACTATCAGATTGTAAGGTTTGTAATATGATAAAATGTATCCTGATTTCAGCAGCACATCAGCTAGCTCTGGTATTATAGGACGTCTTGTGTTCATGGTGATTGATGCCTTGCGCTCTGACTTCATATTGAGCCCACAAGCTCAGGAAACCATGCCGTACTTGAGTGCATTGTTGCACCAAGGAGAGGCTTGCGCATACACGGCCACAGTAAACCCTCCCACGGTCACCATGCCTCGGATTAAGGTATAACAACTGAGTCAATCAGATTAGACCACCAAAGGAGCCAGGTGACATTTTTATTAAAGGAACAATGAAAGGCCTATTGACTAATAATGGAACAACTGTTTTGAGGCTGACTTTAAGCAATTTTGCTTACATCCGCTTCCGTTTCTACTTACTATACTACGCATGCGCAGCATGCCGAAACAGAATGGGATGTGCTCGATATCACGTAAAGTCGGCCTCAAAACAGTTGTTCCTTCATTTGTCAATATAAAAAGAGGGTTCAAGTGAATAAAAATTATCTCTTTTGGTGGGGTTTCAGAGGACTGAAATAACTCAAGATTAGAAAAAAGGCCCATGCATGGGCGATCGCCGCTTAAGTTTCATGTCATTCATTATGTCATTAATGTCATTCATTACTCATTACCTTTTAGAAATTCAAGCTAGAGAGTTTTGATTTTCAAACATTGACTGTGCATAATCATAAGAATACCATATTTTAATATTTTAGTAACCATTATAATTAATGATCTGATTGTTTTAAAATCAACAACTCAATTTGTGGAGGCAATAGTAGACAATCTTGCTAATTTATGCATTTCCCCTGATACAGGCTATGGTGACAGGCACTGTGCCAGGGTTCGTAGATATAATTCTCAACTTGGGCAGTGCACATATCACCGAGGACAATTTTGTACGTCAACTGGTAACCTCAGGACGTAAAGTTGTTTTCTATGGAGATGACACTTGGCTCAAGTTATTCCCAAATACATTCCTACGTAGCGAAGGTACTACATCCTTCTTTGTGTCAGACTACACTGAGGTATGTCCTTGCAGTTTTGTCACATTGACACTACATACTAATGTATGATTTGTAGGTTGACGTGAATGTGACACGTCACCTGTCAACAGAGCTTGACCAGCAGGACTGGTCACTCATGATCCTGCACTACCTGGGACTTGATCACATAGGTCACCTTGTGGGACCTCGTAGTTCACTTGTGCCTCCCAAACTGCAGGAAATGGATGCTGTAGTGCAGCAAATACATCAAGCATTGTTATCACAGGTAAATTATATGAGTAGGCAATAGTAGATAAATGTATTGCACAGAATGACAGAAATGGTATTTTCCTAATTTATTTTCAATTAAAAAAGCTTTTCTAAATTGTACTTTTTTCCCCCAAGTGTATTGATAGGTAAAAAAAAAAAAGAAAAAAAAAAAAGTAATGTAATGTAATGTTTAGGTGCCTTGTTATTATTTGTACTAAATTGAAAATAAGAGGTTTATGCAATGCATGCCTATGTATATTTGTGGCCATCAACATAGCATGTCTGAAATATCAGTAACACTTTGTTCTACAAATAGAAACATAAGTTATGTACTACTACACTTAAAATAATGACCACATTATTTTGACTGATGCCATTATTAGAGGCCAGATCAACGTGATGTGCTGGTGATGTGTGGAGACCATGGCATGAAGGACACGGGAGGTCATGGCGGAGCCTCACATGAGGAGACACATGTTGCAGTTGTTGTGGTTGGTCTGCCGTGTGTGACAAGGATTGAGGAGATAGCACAACTGGACTTGGCTCCCACCCTTAGTGTACTGTTAGGTCTACCTGTGCCTCAGAGCAGCGTAGGTACTTTGGTCCCTGAGCTAATATCAGGACTGTCACCTGAGCAAAGACTGAGGGTCCTACATGACAATGCTGCTCACCTGGCAACACTGCTTGCTGCATCAATCACTTCTAGTCAGGGTAACTTATTAAGTATACAGTTAATTACAGTTTTAATTCTTAACAATCACTTTCATCAAAGTTAGTACAGAAAGCACTTTTGAGTCCTTGAACTTTGACTAAAGAATTGCAAAAGTAACTTGATGTCTGGTGTTACAGAGAGCCTGTTGACTGAGGCTGTACGTCTACATGAATCATGGTTAACTCAAGGTAGCACACAGTTGTATGACAGAGTTGAGGCACTGTATATGCAGGTGTCAGGAGATATGAGTGCTGCTCTTGCTTCCTCCCACTCACACTTTGACCTGCACACCTTGGCTCTTTGTTATGTTCTAGTCCTGCAGGTAACTAACATTTTGACCTCAAGTTATGTGTAGTGCTAAATTGCTAATCATTTACATACATCATGATAAAAGTGGCTGCACCAACCATTTCCATGAAGCAATGGACTTGGTGGCACCATCCAATTTTTTAAAATAAATAAATATGACAAAATATTATAAATAATGCCTTTGCTACAAAACTTCGAACTTCCCCCCCCCCCCCCCCCCTCCTTTTTTTTTTTTTTTTTTTTTTTTATTTATTATTATTATTATTTTTTTAGAAAAACTGAATATTACAACCAGCAATTAAATAGATTTTGCAATTGCTTCCTCTCAAGAACATCTCGTTCAGACATTGTAAAATATCAAAAGATCAACAATTGCTTTTTCTGCTTTAGAACCTAATTACTTTTTGTTTTCCCTACAGTGCCTTGCACTGCTGATTGCCTCACTGAGGCAATGCTGCTGGCCTCGCGTGACAGTGTCTCATTGCGCACTCATGTTCCTCAGCTACGTGGGAGTGAATGCGTGTATGTGTGCACTACAACAAGACACAACCCCCCTAGTGTGTGATGTGGGCAGATTTCGAAGCCTTGTGCTGCCCATGGTGATCATGTCAATCCTTGCTTATAACACAATGCTGCTCTACCACTCCAGAGCAGCTTTCAACATCAAGGTATGCAGTTTATGAGACTTGACTTAATAGTCAAATCAAGCTAATAAACTCATTGCATCGACCCTTGTACAATAAATGACAGCTATTTCATAGCCAACTAACATGAACACACACACACACACATACACACACACACACACACACACACACACACACACACACACACACACACACACACACACACACACACACACACACACACACACACACACACACACACACACACACACACACACACACACACACACACACACACACACACACACACAGCCTGTCCACAACTAGAAAGGATATGATTTAAACTAAATGTACCCACTTTAGTGCAAATTGTAATTAAGAAATGAGGATTAAATGTCATAAGTATTAACTTCAATATGATACTGATACCATACCAATTTATTGTATCTAAATGTTATTTAGAATCTGAGTTGAAACATACAGTTGAAACACCATTCTTTTTAGTTTTGGGCAGGCTATAGTTATAAGAGCCTTCCCTGTCTGATTATTATTTCAACGTAAGTAATCAGTATTATTATCAGACAAGATTTTAACTGCGCAGTGACCCAATGTTTGGGATATGCTGTAGATCACTATACTCAGGTCATGTCTTATGCCTTCAACACAACTCTTAAGTCCATGACTCAAAGGTGACTCAACTCTATGAGCATGACCCAGAGCATGTTTCAATGTTAGAGATCATCAGATAAAATACTACCCAGTGTATTTCAACTGTAGGTTCCAGAGTCATCATGGCAAATCAAGTTGCTCCTGCTTGGCTGTGTGCTGCATTGTCTCAGTCTGGGGTCTAGCAGTCTGGTAGAGGAGGAACATCAAGTATGGTACTTCTTCTGGACCTCACTACTACTGCTGGTGCTGCCTAATGACCCCTGGCGTGTGTGTATGGCACTAGTTTTGCACCGAGTGGCTCGTAAGTGGAACCAGACTGGTGACAAATGGGCCTCTTTGCCTGATGTGGAGGACTGGCTGGCTGAGAGAAAGACTGCAACCTCGCTCGTGTTCCTATCTGGTCTCCTCACCCTGGCAGTGATCTTATGTAGAAACCAATCAGCGAAACATAAAGCTGTGACGGTGATAGCTTGCTGCTGTATTTACTGTTACCGTGCTGCCATTGGGGCAGTGAACTTGCCGCATTTTCAACCACTCCTCAGTCATCAGTGAGTTGGCCTAGAGTTTTTTCTTTGCAAATCAGAGAAAAGTACATGATATTGAAAGTTATATTATGCAAAATCTTTAATGAAAAGGGTAGTCAACAGTGGCTTTTTAAACAGTGATGATCGTGTTATTGAACTTCCCGTAAACACGATCTCAAAATTTTAATTAAGCTAAGAGCAAAAGCCATTTGGCGACCCTGAACCTACGTCACAGCTACAACTAGATCTCACTCTAGTTTGAAGCAAAAGTGAGTTACTCTTATTTTTGCTCTAAATACCTAATTTAATATTTTATGAAAAAAAAAATATATATGCAAAGATAAGAGTAACTCCAGCTCACGCCAAGCTAGCGTGAGAGCACGTTGTAGCTGTGATGTAGGTTTAAATGGCTTTTGCTCTCAGCGCGTTAATAATTAAAATTTTGAGATCGCGTTTTTGGAAGGTTTAATAACACAATGATTGCTATTAAAAAAGCCATTGTAAAATACCACTTTAAAATATAGATACAAAAAGGGAGCACAACATAAATTTGCAAGCTCAAGTCTGCTAATGAAAGATTTTTTCTTTGATTTGCATATTAAACCGAAATGGTCTTCCCTTATACTTTGTCATTGTTATTGATAAAATTAATTTTATTTTTGTTTTATAGCAGTAATATTTTAATTAAAATGTATTATTTTTGCCAATGGCAGATTGAAACTTAGTAGTTAAAAAGTGAACCATTTTTGCAGATTATTAAAGCTAATGCTTGTTTTACAGAGGCTGGTTGGAAGCTCGTGTGTTTGGCTGTTGCTTACTGTTGCTGTTGGCACGAGGCGTGCTTGCAGCTGCACATGCACGTAATACCCTCACAGCAAGCATTGCTCTGCATGACTGCTGGCTGCTTGCGGTGTCCATGTTGAGACGACCAGCTGATGTGATATTGCTGCCAGTGCAGCTGTTCTACTGCTCAGTGATATCCCGGGTCTTACATAACACCTCAGCTGTCGTTGTAGCACACATATGGTTAGGCTGGGTAGCCTTTTTCTATCAGGTATTCATAAAATTATTATGTTATACTATTAATTATTTCCTTATATTATTATTTTTTTTTATTTTTTTTTACTAATTTTGCATTTCTATAATATTTTATTTTATATAATCAGTTATGAAGCTTGGTGTCCCCTATATTACAGAGAAATCATTGTATTGTATTGATAGTAATGCTTAAAGGCATAGAAAACCTTGAACAAATAACTTGTCTGATATCCTAACATACCTAAATATCAACGTTGATTTGGCCAGAGTCATTGATTTCTAATTAATTTGCCATTCACAAAATGGCAGA
The DNA here is from genome assembly GCA_949318235.1 of Ecdyonurus torrentis. Lineage (NCBI taxonomy): Eukaryota > Metazoa > Arthropoda > Insecta > Ephemeroptera > Heptageniidae > Ecdyonurus > Ecdyonurus torrentis. The sequence goes on from OX439130.1 coordinate 46,733,067, forward strand.
ATGGCAAAATGTTTTTATGATCATGTCACAGCTCACAGGTCCACAGATGGCATCAAGCAAGCTGTGACATCATAAAACAACATCTGTAAAATCGTGAATGAAAAATAAATTAGAAATCAATGACTAGGCTGACCATAATTAAAAGTGTGCCAACTGGGACACTCAGAGCAATGCACAGAAAAGATCAAAAGGCCCGCGCGATGTGCGACCAGGGGCTGAGGGGTGGGGTTGGTCCCCACCTGAGGTCAAATATTTTTAGAAAAGGGGGCGTGACCTCCAAAATTTCATCATTTTTGTGTGTTTTTGCAAGAGTTTATTTAAAAGTTCATTGATATCTTTTAATACTTTCTGCCGTCTATTTTTAATTTTTTCACTGCAAAAAAAAAAAAATAATAAATAAATAAATAAAAATCTATGAAACAATTTTTCAATATAATAATAGTTATATCACAAATGACTTACAGTATGTGTACGTCCTATTTTAGCCCGCTCTCCTAAAAAAAGTTAAAAATTTGGCGTAACTGTGGTGAATAATTTAATGCTAGGGGAAATACCAACACATGTTGTTTGCAGTCATTTGAACAAAAATATGACGAAAATGCATCGACTATCTTTTGACATCCTTTCTTTTCTTTTTTTTTTTTTTTTCTTTTTTTTTTTTTTTTACCGTGAGCTTTTTATTGATTTTCCAGCAAAATATAAAACCGGGACATTGACGATTTTTGCAAAATCTTGCCGGGACTTAAGTGTTGAAACCGGGACTGTCCCGGCTTATCCGGGATGGATGGCCTACCAATGACTCCGGCCTAATCATCTAATCGGCCTAATTTAAGAATGTTATGATGTTAGACAAGTTTTTTGTTCAAGGTGTTCTACGCATTTAAACCAGCATAAGACAAAGTTATTAAAAAAAACAAAACAACTAATTAATTAAATAAATAAATAAATAAGCCCTCTTGTTCTAAACTAAAAGATATTGATTAAAAAAAGGGCCAATTTTGAAAGTATTTAATTTATCTTACGTTGGATAACTTTATGTAATGTACCGTATATGCTACCTCAAAGATGGGGATGAAGCAAGGACCTGCATATAGTTTAGTTTATTTTCAGGGCAACTCTAACAGCCTTGCCAGTGTTGATGTTGCTGCTGGTTATGTAGGCATGCTGGACTATCAGCCCTCACTCATCGCTCTCATGTTGTTGGCTCATACGTATTCAGCACCCATACTCTCACACCTTGCACTTTTCCGTCACCTCGCCACTTGCAGGTAGGAATAAAATAGTTCCTTTTGTAATGTGTATCTTGATTTTTTTTATCTATTTATTATTATTTTTTTTTTTTTGCCAACTTCTTATAAATTTTAATAATTAAATAGGAAATAAAAACCACTTTGGTTTGAATATATTATCAAAAAGGAAAGAATAGGGAAACCAACATATCTTACCACAACAGAGGCTGTAGCACAGTGGAGATCTGATGTCATCTTTTCAGTAATAAGTTAGGCACTATTGATTTATTTTATAATAATCCCCACAGTAACTAAACAGTAGGTTATCTCCTGTACTGAGAATGTCAGATTGAGAGCACGCGCCAATTGCGACTGCGGAAGCGGTATTAACTAGATGTGTAACGTTACTTCAAATGACGGCATCTAGTTAATACCGCTTCCACAAGTCGCAATTGACGCTCGCGCTCGATCTGACATTCTCAGTATAGGAGATAACCTACTGTTTATTTACTGTGAGAGGCCCTAATACATATTAATATATGTAATTGGCAAGGGGTATAATATGAAAATAGACTTGCTTTAGGCTTTAGGTTTGCGGGATCAGTACCATGAAAAAATAAATTATAAAAAAAAAATAGAGGGGGGGGGGGAATGATTATTTCTAATTGGTTGTGTTATCAGCAGAGCCTTTAGGGTTACTGTACCCAAGGTTTTACATTGTTGTCGAATTTGTTAACAAAAAAATAATTTGGGTGAAAATGAAATATGAACCTCCAAGCCTCTATGAACCAGGTGAAGCTGAGATTCAATAGAAATCTCTGGTCTGAGGTCCACTCTTTACTTTATTTATTTATTTATTTATTTTATTTATTTATTAAACACATTCCATGTGTACATTTTTCTTACAAATATATATATATATATATATATATATATATATATATATATATATATATATATATATATATATATATATATTATAATAGTTATATTACATAATATATTTCTTAAATTATAAAGGTAAAATATACAAATACAATACATAATTAGAATAATGGGATTTTTAGTTTACATCTTGACTAGAGTGTAGTCTTGTAATCTTGGGTTTTGGTGGCAAGTTTTAAAGTGGTATTGGGGGCATGGATTACCACATAGTTCACAGAAATCACAGATACATTTTTCATCAGCCTGGTGGTAATTTTTACTTTTACATATGAGGTGATGGAATCCATGTACTGCAAATCTAGTATATTTGTGCCTTTGAGGGAAGCCTGACTTCTTTTAAAAGTCAATAAAAAGCATCTTAGTTTTCTTCATCAGCAGCATTATATAATTATATGCAATTCATTTTCCCAAAATTACTTTTTTATACATGTTACAGGGCCAGTGAGGTAGCTCAGGGACTGAAGTTAGTAAGTGTGCTACGTCTACTGCCCATGTGCCTCTACTTAGGAATAGTGTCAATACAGCGAGAACATTTGTTTATCTGGAGTGTATTTGCTCCCAAATTGTTGTACGAGGCCACAGCCACCCTTGTCTCTCTCCTCTCTTTGTGTATGTGCCTCCTTTGTATCTACAGCAGCACCAAATAAAACAACTTATATTTTTAATTTGTGTTTTCTCTTATATATCTCTGTGGCTGGACCGCATTTACAAATATATATCAAGTCTTCCGGATAGAAACCTTGTAGTAGTTTTTTTTTGTGATGCGACCTTGAATCTTACCTGTTATTTTCATAGAACTCATAGTCGCATGGCAAAAAAACTCTACTACAAGGTCTCTATTTGGAAGAACTGAAATACTGAATATGTATTTTGAAATCTGGATAAAAAAATTATCTGTTATCTGAATTATTAGATCTGGGTCATTGATATCAGTTTTTAGATCTAGATAGGTGGTTAAATACAGACTTGATCTGTGCTGATTTTTATAGCTCACTATCTGGAGAGCAATTTTGTGTGAGCAATTTTGCTGCTTTTTGATCCAGGCTTTGTTGATCTATTTGAAATCAGGATAAAATTGTGTTTAGGAAATTCAGATTGCTTGAGCCGAGCAATAAATATAATACATACATGCATATTATGACGCTATAGTCCCTTTCGGGGTGAGCCAACAACATAGATGATTATTAGCTTTATAGACCTCCTCTAGGTCTAAATATAATATATCCAGGGCTACGCGGCATTTCACATTCACATTCACGGTACTAGGGCAATCTACACAGGTGCATTTTTGGCACATGTGCATTCTCTGCGCTCACCTTTTTTGAAACATCTTTATACGCTTAGCCTGTACAGATGTGCCATTAGTAGGCGTGGCGTGTAGATTGCACATGTGCCAAAATTGCACCCGGGGAGATTGCACAAGGACCGAATTGCCGCGTAGCCCTCGATATATATTCTATATCAAGCTTTAAAATTGCTGAACTATTCCTTTCCATTGATTTACACATATAAATTTATTAACTTGTAATTCTCACAATGAGTATCTTTACCAATATTTAACAAGTAATACTAATTATAGAAACTAATAGGTGGAAGGAAAAACACAATATTCATATGTTTAAAATTTAAATTTCTCTGTTAGAAAATATGAAATTTAATGTTTATAAGATATATTCAATACAATTATACCGAGATGTACATAATGTAGAAGGTGATATAATACGCCCATTTACTGTCGTCAGAACTCGGTTTCCTTTGTAAAACTTTGAATTTTGACATTATGTCATACAAGGTGATTGTTGACAGACCCATGTTGTCTCTCAGGTACCTGGAAGAGTAGGAGGGGAAAAAAAGTCTTCTCTTTCGGAGCTTGAAATTTCCTATCTTGTTATGATTCACCTTGCATGATGTTTCATACCTGGTGCTACCTAGGCAAACTACACCACCTTCTATATACTGTATACAAAGTTTTATACCCGATTTGTCCAATGAATCAAGCATTTTGTTTCTTTTCTCCTATATATATATATATATATATATATATATATATATATATATATATATATATATATATATATATATATATATATTAGTGCTGTCGAAATCCGGATAAAATTAAAATCCGGATTTCGGATAGAAAGTTAACCGGATCAATTGATCCGGATTTGGCGGACAAGAAATTATCCGGATTCACTGATCAGTTTTAAATCCGGATCACGATCCGGATCAAATTATCCGGATCGTGATCCGGATAGAAAATCGGATAACGGATAATTTTTATCCGGATTTTTTGTCGCTTAATATTTATCGTAATTATATGAAATCGTGATCTGGGTCATTAATGTGGAAAAAATTAAACGGATCACGATCTTGATCAAATTATCCGGATCAATATTATCCGAATATAATCCGGATCGCGATCCGAATCAAAATTATCCAGATTGAGATCCAGATTACGACCCGGATCAAAATTATCCGGATTACGATCCGGATAGAAATTCGGATAACGGATAATTTTTTATCCGGATTTTTTTCGACAGCACTAATATATTATATAATATATAAAATATATATATATATATAATTATATATATATATATATATATATATATATATATATATATATATATATATATATATATATATAGCCTATTAACACACACACACACATAATTTTTTTAATTTTAAAACTAGATCTGTATAATAAGTTAAAGAAAGCAATTTTTTCTAAAAAAAAAAAAAAAAAAAAAAAAAACTATTGTGGCATCCAGCATTGTACAGCTTAACCTCTGTATTATTACTGCAGTTAACTATTTATTTGATATATTTTTTTAAATAATTACGATCAGATTTATAGGGTGTGTACGCATGACATCATTCTGGGTGCTTTCTGATGCTCTTCTTGAGCAATGAATAACATTGCTCAGCATAGGACAAACGTAGTTTTTGGCTATTTTTTGGTCATTATTATTTTTCTTGCATACTTGAGGTACTAATTCAACCTGTTAACAGCATTAATGCTCTCAAAAAAATTGCGAAGTATTTTTAAACTGGCAAAATGTGACATTTTCTTATACCGACCAATGTTATTTAGTACTCACTTATGACGTCGACTATAACATGAATGAAACCACCCTATAGAGCACAATAAATTTTTATTTCAGACTTACTTAATATCTACATGAATAGTAATAACAATGTACAACATGAAATCAGAGGATTACTTAGTGGGGGGCCACTGCCATTGTAGAGGGGGGGCTTCTCTCATGAGGGGCTCCCAGGGCTTCCAGCCGAGCATCTTGCGTGCCAACACTAGCTCATTCTCTGCCTGGACAATGAGCTCCTCTACTTGACCACACCCAATACGAGCCTCCAGATTGTTGATATTGCTTTCCTGTAATATTAAATGATATCTATAAACTTTAGTTTCAGAGATATAATCTTAATGGTGACAAATACTTAGGACAGTATAGAAAAACAATAACACTTTCATAAACAAAAACCTAAAGTGACTGTTTTAAACTGAGGCCTCTTTCTTGGTATATATACCAAGAACTTGAGAAAGATATTTATCTTTAACTCTTTTAGTGATGGGTAAAAAAATCTGTTACTATGAAACAATATTATGTACATGCCCATCCATGTATCTTTGTATTATAACACAAGATTTTTTTGTCACACTGTTCTTATAGGAAAATAGGGAATAAATAAACTCAAATATAGTGCTGTATATGGAAGGTGCCCCAGTTTTCGGCATGTTAGTAATATTTGGCAGCCCACTTTAACTTTTTTTTATTTTATTTGTTTATTTATTTTTACTCCAGGGATATGCAATTCCAAGAGCTTAAGATTTTTTGTGACTTAAAGATTTACCTCCCCCCCCCCCCCCACCTTCAATTTTCTCCAATCTCAGCTGTTGATGGTTTTTCCACACACACACACACACACACAAACTACCAAATTCTACATGGCTGCCAAAAACTTGCACGACAAGATATTATTAGTAAAATGTTTAGCTTTGAGTTTTATGCAAATTTATTACTTATTTAAAAATTTTAAAATTGAAGAGAGGGAGAACTCACATGGGTGCGGATGCTTCTCAATTTCAGGTGGACCCCCCCCCCCCCCCCCCCCCCCCGTGGTCAAATCCTGGATACGCCCCTGCTCTCAGCGACATCAATTTGCTTATACCTGAACCTGATATCTCTGTATTCTTCTCTGTGGTACGTAACACTAATTATGGCGGTGAAGGACTGGAATGGATTGCCAATGAACTTGGTAAACAGTGATATTATGCATACTTGTAGTTGTAAGTCATTTAGTGGAAATCTTATTAAGAAACTATTGTTGGGAAACAGTGAGCTACCGCAGCTGGGTCTGCATTTGTTCACTTTAAATATAATTCTAATCTATGTACCGCAACGAAATCAAAAAACTTTACAACTATAGACTGAAATGCATCACTAAAATTGAAGTTTATGCAATTCCTTTTGGTACATAATACAAACGTAACAACTGAAACAAAATAACGCACCTCTTTAACTATTTTAGCTCTATTATTGACAATATCTGCCGTGTATTTTTTGTACGCCGCATTATCAGGCATTTTCTGCAGAGCTCTTAAAATCTTGCTGTACAAAACTCCAAGAGTATGGTGAGGATTTCTAGCCACAGCGAGTCCAGTTAACCCCGTAGCCTGCGCAGAAAACAAAAAACATTTACATGTATCTTAAACCCTTCTTACAGCTAGAAGTCTTAATATATATTGTAATAAATATAGTTCAGCACTTTATTTTACCTTTTTAATGGCTCCTGATGCCATTATATTTGATATTATAGCCTTTTAGACAGTAAAATTTGCACTGAATAAAAAAGTTTGCAAATCGAGCAGCTGTAATAGTTACGCCCACTTTTATCACTTCGCTGACGTCGTACCTGCGTCGTACGTCGTACGTCGCCATCTCTGGAGTAGTTTTTATACTTACAAAAGTTAATGAAAAAAATAATTTAGAAACAAAAGATAGCAAACCGTAATTATTTCAACATTGATAACAATAAAAAGACGTAAAAAAAAATATATATACTGAAATATAAAGATTATAATCTTCAATATGTCTCTATTTTGCCGAGATCCAAAGAGCCTCACAGTCGACGTCCCTTAACTTTGTTTTATTATGCAACCTGCAAAACTAAAATGCTGAACAAGTTGCATTACCAGCAGGCGTTTTAATTTTGAATTGAATATTCCCATAGATGTCCCACAAGTGCACAGTGCACGCGTACATAAAAAATTCAAATAGAGAGTTCCTCTGATTTCGATTTTTTTTTTCTAATCGCTTTATTCATAGTGTATAGTATGTATATATTATATATATTTTTTTGTGATCGTAGTTCGCGTAAACTATAAGCGCTGCGGTGGGGCAATTTTATGATATATATTTTTTGGGTAAAGTACGAGGTACGATTCGAGGTACGAGCTGGTACGAGAAATTTAAGTTTTTGAATCGTGCACAAATTTTATTTCAATTTACCGATTTTGATAACGTGAACTACGCATGCGCACTAATGTCGGCGGGATTAACAGCTGACCGGCTGAAGAAATTTACATAAAAGATTTATTTATTTATTTACATTCTCTAAGACAATTTTAGCAAGAATTTGTATTATTATTGTGAAATATAAATACTTAATAGTATCTATTAAATATTAAACAAAGATAAAAATGTGTCTCTTGTGCTGTAGGACTTAAATCGGGACTCCAAAAATGTCTTCATACGACTTGGAGTGTCAGAAGGACGAGTTAGAGGCGTTGCAAAGCATTTACAATTGCCACGAATTTAAAATTAATGAAGATACTGAAACTGTTGGGGGACAGTTTTTTGCACACGTTGAACCACCTCCAAGTTTCAAAATAAATTACAGATATTTACAATCGCTGGCACGCGATAAAAAGGGTAATGTTATTTTTACTCGTTGCGTTATAAGACTCACATCAGTCACATCATACACAGTACACACTCAAGAAAAACGGGGTTAATATTTTTTCCCCTCATTGTTTGTTTTTGTTTGTTTGTTAGTTAATTTTAGCAATTTAATGCTATTTTATTAACACTTCATTAACACTGATTTATTTTGATGTTACACTTCACTTTCAATCATAGGGTATATAGTTTATAATAATGTAGGTTTATTATCTTATTTTAATTTTAAATATCACTGCATTTAAGTTTATTGAATACTTGTTTTTTGAAATTTTTAACGTTTAATTCTTTGTCAACTTGATTGAGTTTGTTATATAATTTTATGCCATTAACAAATAAAGACTTTTGGCTTGATTTGTTGGATTGAGAAAACATGTGGAATTCTTTTGCTTGTCTAGTATCATGTTTATGAATTTCATTATTTTTTTTATAGTAGTTACTAAAGATGTCGTCTTTCATTGAAGTGATTTTATGAATGAAACACAGTACTTTAAATTCAATTTTTTGTTTGACACTTAACCAGTTTAATTTCTTAAGCATATCATTTTTCTTAGTATACCAATCACATTTCAGAATAATTCTCATAGCTTTATTTTGTAATTTCTCTAGTTTATCAATATCTCTGACATTTGCATCCAGAAATATCGATGAACAATATTCATAGTGAGGAGCTATTATTGTGTTAAAAATTATTTCTTTTGTCCATTTTGTTAAGTATTTGCTAATTCTTCCTAAGTAGTTTGTTTTTTTAGAAATTTTATTTGCTGTATACAATATATGTTCAGTAAAGGTTAATAGGTAATCAATTATGATTCCAAGATATTTTACAGATTCACTGAATTCCAATTCAGTGTAATCCAAAATCACCTTGCGATTATTATTTGCCAAGATATTATCTCTTTTTGTTTTTGAATTTACAATAAGCATTGCCATTGACTTTGATGCATTAAGTTTAAGTTTATTATTACAGAACCATTTAGATATGATAGATAGATCATTATTAAGTTTAGTGAGAGTTTCCGTAAAGTCATCTCCCTCAATACATACTAGCGTGTCGTCTGCAAAAAGATTCACATCCACATGTATTACATTTGAAGCTAGGTCATTCATGTAAATGATAAAAAGCAGGGGCCCTAATACAGACCCCTGAGGGACCCCAATTTCACAAGGAATCTCCTTTGATTTATTTCCATTTACTTGGACTATTTGGGTTCTACCAGATAAATAATCGTTAATCCAGTTTAATACGGTCCCGTTTACCCTATAGCATTGAAGTTTATTTAATAACATTTCTCTATTTATTGTTTCAAATGCTCTTTTCAAATCCAGCATGACAGTTATAATAAACTTGTTGTTATTTATAGAAGCTCTCCATTTAGTAAGCAGTAGTTGAATTGCTGATTCCGTTGAACGTTTCTTACGAAAGCCAAATTGGTTTTCATAAAGAAGTCCATTTATCTCAAAGAAATTCATCAACTGCCTATGTACTGCAATTTCAAGAATTTTTTCATAGATTGGTAACATATTAATAGGACGTAAGTCTTGAGGTAGCTTAGGAGACGTTATTTTAGGTATGGGGATAATTGTTGACTTTTTCCAGTTTTTTGGAACAATACCAGTTTCTAAAGACAAATTTATAACTTGAAGTAAATTTACAGCCAAGGATGGATATATTTTTTTAAATATTATTGTGCTCATACCTTCACACATTGAATGCTTATTTTCAAGTTCATTTACTATTTTATTTAAGTCATCAATTTGAAGAGATTTGAATTTGTTTAATCCTGGTAAATCCTTAGGTACTTTGATATTATTTTTAGGGTCATAGTTACCATCAGTTTGTATAGATGATTCAATATCTTTAATACTTTTAATTAGGAATTCATTATATTTGTCGACATAATGTATAGTATTTGAGTCATTATTTTCAAATTTAATGTCTTCCAAGACATTTGTTTTGGTAGTGCTATTTACATGTGTTGGGGTTTGACCGGTTTGTTCCACTAATAAGATCAGATCCTCAGTTTAATTATCTTAAATTTATCTTGTAAATCACTATATAACACATACATAAATACATACATATTATGATATGTATGTATATATACATACATAGGTACAGCTCTGGCCAAAAGTTCCCGAACGATTTGCATAGGCAACCCGCAACCACGCTATGTTATCTTTATGAGAAAACGCAGCGGCCGCCGCTGCCCCGTTCGGGAACTTTTGGCCAGAGCTGTACATGTGTATGTATGCATATTTTAAATTTTATATATATACTGATAGCCCATTTATAAAAGAATAAAAACATTTAAAAAAAATAATAAAATCATCAATTTCTTTTCTTATTTTCAGTTTCAGATGCAGCAGCGAGCAGTAAAAATGATGGAGGAATGGAAACATTTGAAGTTGAGTTCCTACCTCCGATCGTCCTCTATTTCACTTTACCTGCCAATTATCCCTCTGAGTCCAAGCCTGACTATATGTTGTCTTGCAAGTGGCTCACAAGGGGCAAGGTCAGTTACTTCTCAGGTTACTCGCATTCAGCCATACATGCAGCAGGCACATAGTCCTGCTGGTGATCCAATACTTAGGACCCTCCCTGTGGGTTATTATTGCTAGATCATATATCGCTGTTGTTCCACTATATTGGCCGATGTCCACTTGACCTTAAAATATTTTTTGCTGCAAATGACCTGAAATGCGAAAATCCAATACCTGGGGTTGATCCGACAATTTTAACTTTTCCAAGGTCAAGTGGACATCGGCCAATAGAGCTGAACAACAGTGATATGTCCCTATCAGGCTTGAAATACAGTAGCTTTTACAATGGAGATAAGTTTCTGTGCAAAATTCACATAATTTCCTTGTTGCAACAGTAAAAATATATGAATTCATGCAGCATTATATGTTCATTGTGAAAGCTACTTATCGTAATACTTGGGGCAGTTACTCCGAGTTATTATTTAATCTTTTCTGTGTGTTGTGATGTGGTGTATTATGTTGCCAGTTGAGTGTACTCTGTCATCACCTGGACCAACTATGGGTTGAGACTCCAAACATGGAGATCCTCTTTAGATGGACTCAGTTTCTCAAGGAAGAGGCTTTGCAAGTCCTAAAGATAACGGATTCTCTTGACGTTAGCCCAATTTATACCAAACAGATGAAATATCTGGAGAAGAGAAGTAACACAAATAAGCAGGTGGGTTGATTAGGACTTAGGACAAAGTTCTTACAATCAAAGGTACAGTCTTAAAAACATAAAAGTATCTGTATATAAATTTGATGCAGCAGTATACTGTAAGTACCTTATTCCTATATACTCTTTCAATGTTAAAGAATAAGAAATTCACTTTTTCTCATGCTTACTAAGCCATATAAGATCCTATACATATACAAAAAATAATAAATACGGTAAATAGTAAATAAAAATAATAATACAGTAATAATTAGGTCACAGCATGCATTGAGAACAAAATGTTCATGTTTGGAAATACATGGTTATATCCAAACTGTATCAGATTTCAAACTTTGAGTCCAATTTAAATTTTAGCAACAAGAGAAAGCAGCTGAGAGTGTTCAACAAATCATCAAATCCACTGAGAACTTGAAAGTGAATGATGATAAAGCACATAAAGTGAGACGCAAGCGCAAGGAAGGTAGCTCCCCAAGCTCACAAGGCAGAAAACCAGGCTTGCTCCCTGATGAGCGTACTGTGTTTGATCTCCCTCTCTCTGAGCCAATCTGCATGATGCTGCAGCAGTACAATGTAGACCAACGTGGAGTCATGTTCTCTCGCTCTCTACAAGAGTGTCACGTCTGTTTCACCAGCAAGCTAGGCTCAGAGTGTATTCGGTTTAGAGACTGTGGTCATGTCTTCTGCAAGTTGTGTATTGCAGGCTACTTCCAGGTGCAAGTCAGGGATGGCAATGTTAAGTTACTCAAGTGTCTTGCAGATAAATGTGACACGGAAGCCACCCCAGATCAGGTAAGATTATCTTCTATCTTTCTTAATAATAATAAAACTCATTCTTAAATCAGAAATAACAAAATGAAGCTCTTTAAGAATATGCTATACAATTAAATTCATTGTTCCAAATTAATGTTTTCTTATATATTCCAACATTGTCTATTTCTGTAATATTTGTCAATTTAATGAAATCACTTGCAGTTAGTTACTCTGATCTTTTACTTTGTATGTAAGGTGAAATGCGTGCTGAGCGCCGAAACATTTGCAAAGTATGAGGATGCGCTGCTTGCAGCTACGCTGGACACAATGAGTGACATCGTGTATTGTCCTCGACGTTCTTGTCAGTACCCTGTCACTCTGGAGCCAGAAGAGACTATGGGGTGTTGCCCAAGCTGTCAGTATGTCTTCTGTATTTACTGCAAGATGGTTTATCATGGTGTTGAGCCCTGCAGACTTAAGTCAGGTAAACCAGAGTTGTTGTTTTTCCTCCTACTTTTTTATATATCACCACCAAAAAAAAAGTGTAAATTTTATTTTAAAATTATTTACTTCTTCTAAAGTTTGATAATTAAAAGATAGATAGAAACACATAAAAAAGAGAGGTAAAACATTTTTGGGGAATGGGAGATAATGAGCTTTGTTAGTCAGGGACCCGGCAAAAGAGAGAGAAAAAATATTCAAACCCAGGCCGAAATATGACACATAGTGCATCGATGCATACGATGCACTATGTGTCATATTTCGGCCTGGGTTTGAATATTTTTTCTCTCTCTTTTGCCGGGTCCCTGACTAACAAAGCTCATTATCTCCCATTCCCCAAAAATGTTTTACCTCTCTTTTTTATGTGTTTCTATCTATCTTTTAATTATCAACCTATATCGCAAAGTCGATTTTTTTTTTCCTAATATATTTATATTCTTCTAAAGTTTTTTTTTTTTTTTTTTTTTTTTTTTTTTTGCCACAGCATAACTTAAAAAACCTGTACTTTTTATAGTTTTAATGCCAGATTTTATAGATTGTATTCCCAAAATTCAAAAGTTAATTCTTCGTTTTTTTCAATTAATTTTTATTATTGATTTATTATTTATTTTTTTGGTGCCTGTAGCTATCAAATAAGTGGGAATGAAAAGAAAAATCATTAAAATTAACATGACATTTTATTTGCTTAAAACTTCAAAGCCTGATACTGTAATTGAAAAGTGGGCTTAATATTTTCACTCCAATGGGTTTCTCATTCTGAATTATCATTGCAAAAAAAAAAAAATAATAATAATAATAATAATTGCTTTTGAATCTTTAAATGAGCTGATCATAGTAACTGATGCTCAACATTGTATTCGTATTGACATTGTGTTACAGAGGAACAAAGGAAACTGGTCAATGACTACCAAACTGGTGACCCAGACATGCGGTCACTACTGGAGAAGAGATATGGTCGTCGTCAATTGCAACGTATAGTGGACACGGCACTCTCAGAGCAGTGGGTTTCTGCTAACAGTCAGAACTGCCCACATTGCAATGTATCTATTGAGGTATGTATTTAAACCAATAGTAATATTGTTATTGAAATACTTTGTCTATGGATATGCTCTTCCTCTTAATGCTGTGACCATAAAAATTACTCTCTAAAAGGAATTTGATAAACTGCATCCAACCTCACTTTTTACCTCACCCTGGTCACGCAAAGGGCATACTTGCATTTCAAGGTTGTCTTACAAAAGATGCACTTGTATTTTTGACCAGTACACCAATGGGCGTAGGTTTTACATGTTAGTCTTATGACGGATGCGTGTGTAGCCATGAATTTGTCAAAATGCAAGTACACACTTTGTGGAAAATTATCAAAATGCAAGTGTACGCCTTTTAATGCGACCAAGGTAATCTGTGTCTGTAATGAAAAAAAAAGAAGAAAAAAATGGGAAGAGTGACATGAGGAGGTTCATATCTACTTAAAATAGCAAAAATAGCAACAGTTATAGTGTAACGATCGATTTAGAATAAGGCAAAATTTTATAACATCAAATCCCCACCCCACTTTTCTCCCCATTAAGACAAAATTTTAGGACAGTCAAAGACAAACAAAATGTTAAGTACTATTTAAAAGCGCTCCTTATTTCCTCGCCTCAAACTTTATGTTGAAACAAGATTTTTACTTTACATTCACGTTCTTTTAAAAAATTATTATAGATTGCCACTGACACTTAGGTGATAAAGTTCTCAATCACCTGAGTGTGGGTGGCGTGGGTGGTGTGAGTTTTATGTAAATGTTTTGAAAGAACGTGACTATAAGGTAATAATCTTGTTTCAACTTAAAGTTTGAGGCACGGAAATGAGGAACAAGTTTAAATTGGAACCTTTTATTTGTCTTCGACTGTACATCAAATCCCTCTTTTTTATGTAAATTATATTTAGAAATGTATACAATAAAATCTTTATAATTGTTTTCAGGTACAGTAACAAATGAGAATCAAAATTTTAAAGTCATTGTTTCATATAATTTCTTATATAGGTCTTATTCCTTTTAAATTTCAAAATATTAAACTTTTTTCTTGGTTTCAATTGAGATTTAAAATGTAACAATAAGACAATAAAAATATACCTTATTTGTTATTTCAGAAATCCTCCGGGTGTAACAAGATGGCATGCTGGAGATGTAACACATATTTCTGCTGGTTATGTCATGCTATTCTAAGTCACGCTGCACCATACCTGCACTTCAACAACCCACTCTCACAATGCTTCAACCGACTCTTTGAGGGAGTTGAACCCAACGAGGATGATGATGATGAAGATGATGATTTCTGGCTTGACTTTGATGAACTGTGACCTTCTCTCTATGCCCTGGCAAAATTATCCTATAATTATTATAATTATAATATGTTATATAATATAATTATATAATAAATTAGCAATGTGGACTGCATATTTGAAATATACGTATAGCCTGGCTGAAACTAAACACACTGAATTTTATATCCTTTATTTTGACTCTAATTAAGTGATAAGGTAAAAAATTTCATTAACATTATCTTTATTATTATAGGTATTACCCAACCAAATGTTGTAATGATTATTTCCATAAAATCAAAGAAAAGTGATTGCAACTAATATGAAACCTTCAAGTTTTTGTCAGCAAGTAGAATATTACTTTTTTGGTTGTTTAAGAAATATTACATTTTTTTAGGTTCTGGTATAGCCTATTATATATAAAAAAAAGTTTATTGCATTGTCAAAAAGAGTCCGATTTTTTCTATATTTATTTTTGCTTCAGTTTTTGTTACTACAGTCAACCGGGGTGAAATTGAAAGCCAATCACAGCCCCGCTTTCAAGTGCTCTTTGTCTAGCGAGATAGGAAAAAGTGAAAGCTTGCACATGATTGGAGTTTCAATTTCACCCCACACTTTCAATTTCACCCCGGTTCACTGTATAAATACTTTTTTTTTTTTTTTTTTTTTGCAGAATTGGAAGTATTTTTAATTATTTTTATTTCAATCTAATGAGTTGCATAGAGATGTACTATTATTTTATGGTTAAGGGTTTTAATTATTGCAAATAATTAAAAACAGGTAATCAAACAGTCTAAATTCTGACTTTATTTTTGCACCTCCAGTCAAATTGCAAGTATTACTCTCTTGCTTAGAACCTCTAAAACTTGGAAAATCATAACCATTTTTATGTTTGAAAAATTCTTGGAACAAAGAAGTACATAGTGGAAAATTTACTTTCCTAAATATTTGATTTTTATGTCTACAAAAATGCAGTTGCAGAAATCGTAAATAAAAATTTATCCATTTCCCGGCCATAACTATTGTATACCCCCCTCCCCCCAGTAAATCTCCCTTTCAGTTTTAATGTAGAAAAATAAATCAACAATCCTTAACAATTTTATGGAAAAAAGCTAAATTTTTAATGTTACTTGCATCAAAATACTTGTATTGCGCTAAAAAAAAAAAAAATGTAAATAACAGGTTTTTTGTTTGAAATCCAAAGTTTACTGGTGAATGCAAAAGTTATAAGTTTACAACTCTTTGCTAATGTAGGTTGCTTATTAAATATAAGGGTTTTAATTTTTACCTTGATCATGGTATGTTTGTGTTCTCCTTATATGTGATAATGATGGAACTAAATTATTTTTGGCTCAATCTGTTTTACTATATCTGTTATTATTATTATTATTTTTTAAGTCATCATAGGATAAAAATAATTAAAGCTAAGCTGCATTTCTGAGTGGTTATTAGCACAGTAAGAAATGCATAATACATTAAATGTTAGTGGGGGGAAAAAAACTGTGTTTAAAATTTGCTTTAAAAATGCTACGTATTAAAAATTCAGTTAAAATTGCACTAACGGCAATATATAAAAGTAATGATTTGAGGTTTTTAAAAATAGCTCATTATACCAAACTAATAAAAGGGACTAAATTAAACACCAATTAAATTAATTATTTGTAACTGATTGTGTTAATGTTTAACACAGTTTTGTTACTGAAATTTTCAACATTAATAATTATATTAATTATAACAAGAAAAAAAAAGAAAAAAAAAAGCTGATTACTGTGATTTCAGTATCTCTAAATTAAATAATACTTTTAAAACACAAAATTTACTACTTAAACATAAAAGTTTTAACTGTTTAACATAATTATTGTGATTTCAATGGGGCGCCCACAGGTTAATACAGTATAACCTCAAAATTAGTGTGCAAACTTTTGGGGACCTAACTGAATATATTTCCTTTTTTTTTTTTTTTTTAATTATTATCAGATTTTAATTAAAAGTAATTGGAAAATTGTTAATTATAAGTAACAAACAAAAAATGTAAACATAACCTTAATTTTGTACAAATATTAAAACCATGGTTTAAAAAAAAAAAAAAAAAAAAAAAAATTAAGTGTTGGAAAAAACAAAATCTTATAAACAGTAATCTAATCTTGGTGAAAAAATAAAAAATATACTGTTCAATAGGTTTTAGGTTTTACTGTAACTCAGCAAAATACAACCCAATAAGTTCTATATTATACTGTGTATATATAGTATAGGCCTACAGTAAAATTTAAAATAAAAGAAACTCTGATAGTAAAATTTACTTCATATTATTTATGTTCACTTGGTTACAATACTTCACTGTATAGCGCCCACTAAAATTTTGCTGCAGATTGTAGTGCTTGCTGATTTATTATTTTTTTTGTCTGTCTTATTTTGTTTCAAATTTATTATTACTATTAAATAAGCCATGTGCAAAAACCCAAATACTTAAAACCAAAATATTATATAAAAATTGAGCATTTTCTATAAAAGCTTGTGTGAGTTGTAGGTGTTGAGTATGCTTACCTTGCATCTGTTTTGTAAGGAAGAGAATAATCAACAATCCTTAATTAATAAAAGCTGATGGGAAAAATGGAAATGTTAATTTTTATCTAAGTGTTTTTTTTATTGGAAATATGAGTTTAATGTTACAAACATGAAAATTCTTGATTTGTACGTGTGGACAAAATCTAATTATTTTCAAAGTAAATTATAATAGGTATATTTTGCAAATAATGGTTTATTGATCCTATCGATGCAACTGGTGTATTTAACTTCATCCATATAAAGTGTTGCTCTCTCTCTCTCTCTCTCTCTCTCTCTCTCTCTCTCTCTCTCTCTCTCTCTCTGTCTCTCTCTCTCTCTCTCTCTGTCTCTCTCTCTCTCTCTCTCTCTCTCTCTCTCTCTCTCTCTCTCTCTCTCTCTCTGCCTCTCTCTCTCTCTCTCTCTCTCTCTCTCTCTATCTCTTCCCTTTCTCCTCTCTCTCTTTTTCTCTATGTCTCTTAATATGTGAGATTTTTATTGTGTTACTTTAATGTGTATTATTATGTTCCATTCAATTCGTATACTGTATCTTTGTTTTCATAATATATATTATATATCTTAATTATTAAATTATATACTTGCATAATGGGTAATTTTAAAAGAAATTATAAAATATTTAAAATAAGTGTTTTTGATTTACTTAAATATTTTATATTTATGTTATTTAAGTTTAATTCAGATCTTTATTATTAAATATTATTGTAACTCAAAATAAAGTAAGAAAAAGAAACTGAAAAGTCTGAAGACTATACAATCATTATTTGTATTTATTGATTATTGTGTATGATGTATCAATACGTAGCTCCTAGCATAAATTTTAAAATGTACTAGGAAGAAAAAAAAATTTAACATTTAACATGAAGATACCATTTGAAAAATTGCTTAATTATTACAGTTTTTTAAAATTTTGATTTTCAATTAGAAAATAGACACCAAATTACAAGAACCTTTAGGTGGTGGAAATCTTAGATAAAAAGTCTCTGTTTTCAGAAGTTTGCTGAGGGTTGGTTATTTTTACCCCCTTGCAAACCTTTAACCTTATGAGAGCATAATAGCTTGTGATAAAGAATTTTCACAATTTAATTTTGCATTATTTTAATTCTAAATTTATGTAAGTCAAAGGTTTTTGTATATTATGATACATTTTACGGATAAAACAAATTTTCACAAAAGTAAATTTAAATAGGCGTTTTGGTAAAAACGTGTTTGACTATTTTTTTTTTCTTTCTTTTTCTTTTTTTTTTTTTTTTAAATTGAAAATATTAAGTATAAACTTTGATTATAGCTGTTGGTACTTAAGTACTTAAGTTGTAACAATCAAACTAACTTTTTCCGTATTTAGTGTATCTTTACTGTTTGGTTTACTTCTTTATTATATCTATATTACTGTACATTTTGAAGCATGCTACGAGCTAATAATAGTTATGAGAAAATTAGTAAGTTTTAGCTTTCTTATGTCATGTATATTGTAATAACCGGTTCTCTGCCTTAGTATTAAAATATTGTAAAAATACTTGCTTAAAATTTTGATGAAGGCATTTTAATCGCACTTGGTACAGTGGCAGAGGAGTACACAACAATGTTCTACTAACTTTTTTAAATGAAAATGTCTACATGAGTTTGATTTGTCATTAATTTATTTGGTTATTTCATATATTATTTTATTTTAATACACTGGAAGTAAAGTTAAATTAATTTAATGCAAGTTTTTTTGAGTGGCGATAAAAATCACTTGCTATTTTTAATTAAAATTTTAAAGAAAAAAGAATGGTGTACATTAATGAAAAGAAAAGAAATGCTAATTTCAAATAATAGTAGTAGTAAATGCTATGACTTAATTATTTTAAATAATTTTATACACCAAAGTAAATGTCACGCGTCATTATATTATTTTTTTTTTAATTTCATAACAATCCAAGGTTAAAAGTTCTTAGAGTGACAAATCGATTGTATTTTTTCAATTAAACCCCTAAAATGCAATGTCCCTCTGCCTCTATGTACGATGTAATTAAATAAGTACTGTCCTTTATTATTATTAAAATATGGATTTTTTCCCGTAGATGATGGCAATGATCATGAAACAAGGTTTTAATTATATATATAAAAAAATACATCTATATTATCTATAAAAAAAATAAAATATTATTGAAACTATATTGTCTTATCTATTATACTGTATTCTAATTTTCTTGTAACTTTTTTTAGGTTTAAAAACAAGTACTTTTACTTGTTAGTATCGTAAAACAAGTGTGCAATGTATTTTAGGTGAATTCACATGACAATTTTTGCATAGCGTGGTAAAAAATAAAAGTGCTCTGATAAAAAAAGAAAAAAAAGAAAAAAAGAAAAGAAAAAAGTATATTAGTAATTGTCATGCATAAGGTTTATAGGGCTCTAATTTAACGTAATAAAACATAATTTATCTTGCATAATCAGTGACCACCCACACAAAATATTTAGCTGTTACATACCCATGTTCATAGTGCCGTTCTAGAACGTAGAAAGTAAAACCTGTGTAATGGTAAAAAAATATACTTATAATCATAGCAAAACTTTGTAAAATAAAAGTTTGCACATTATTGTATTTCAATGTTTTGTTACGGTTCTTGCAACGATGCACAGCACTGTAAACATTTTTTATTGGTATCTTATACGTTCAACAAGTATAAAAAAAAAAGTTTTTTATTTTTTTTTTTATTTTTTATTTTTTTTAGTTCAAAGCACTTTTTATTGTGTCGCAGCTGAGTGCAAAAGTTGTCTTGTAAATCAACTGTATGACGTGCAATGAAAGGAATAAAAATCTAATTCTATTTTTCTGTGAAAATGAACTTAATAATGATAATAAAATATATACTGCCAAGTTTCTGTTTACATAATAATTTCAAAAAATGTATGTGCTAATATAATATACACTTATTAATAATAATAATAATAAAAAAAACAATGCCTTTAATGAAAGCCAATATCATGAAGTAAATCTTGAGGTTCAAATTACTGAGTCTCAAAATACGTTTAGTGCAATTCCAAATTTATCTCCATTTTTGGAAAAGATGGATTGCATAGTTAAGATTGTGTTATAAGGTTCCTTTTTTTTTTTTTTTTTTTTTTTTTTTTTTTTTCTTCTTCTTCTTTGGTTGAAATATGTTAAAATTTATGCTCAAAATTTTTTATTTTTGAAAAACTTCAGATGTATTTTCATCTCAAAAATATATAATTTAAAAAAGTTAAAATTGGCAATTATTACATAAAACAAATTTTGAAGTTTGCAAATTTAAAACAGAAAATTGTTTCTCTTTGCGACTATAGGAACCTTAATGTTTTCATTCTATGAGTGGGTTGAACTGTCAGAACTGTATGTTAAATATTTTGATGAATGTATGGTGTGCTACAATTAAACGTGTTGAAAATTTTGAAGTGAATGAGTTACTCAAAAAATAAAGTAATGTTTGAGCACAATAATAAAAGTAATGATCAAAGTGAATAGATTGTTTTATTATTATACTATTACCTCGCTTTATTGTTGAATTAGAAACTATTAATTTATTGTTTGGTTAATTATTTTAGTAGTATTTTGCTTCTTTATAGTGGAAGTTCACCTATACATATATACAATTTAATGTATAAGTATAGATTTGGCATTCTAAGAATCACATTTACTTAGTACTGAAATTATATATAAAAATACATGCATCAATAAATCAAAACTTTAAAATTTTGGCAACACTTTTCTCTCGTGGTCGTACAAAGTATTTCTTCTAAGTAACTAGACTAATTATATTATAATAAATTGAATATAATTTAATAATAAACTCTTATATATATATATATATATATCACATTTAATAATAAAACCTAATAGACCTTTGCAAGTTTAAAATGATTGGTAAAAATAATATTATTGTATAAATTTTTATCAATACTAAATACTATATATACAATGCAAATAGAAAAATACAAATTTCAATTTTTGTGCTAATATAACTTTTTACACATTTTTTTTAATAGCAACAAATGATTTTATTTTAGAAAGATTTTAAAACTACAAATTTATTGCTTTGAGATTATAATAATAAAAATTTATGAATTATATACATACGCGATAAATAGGTATAAAGCAATGAAAACAAAATTTCTTCAATCTGTATTGCAGAGTTTCAGAAATACACACATAATATACGTGGAAAAATATTTATTCACAAATTTCTACAAAACATTTTACAAACATTAAATTTTGAAAATAATATAATAATTAATACTTTATATTCGACGTAAAAAGAACTTATTAGTTGTTTACTATTTGGATTATCGAGCACAACTCAACATCAAACTTAGCTGGCAATTTTATTATAAATACTCTAATCTTTTTTCACGACGGAGCACGTATTGACTAAAAAAGGAACAACACTGTTTTGAGGCCGACTTTAAGCGATTTCGGTCATATCCACTTCCGTTTCTACTTACTACGCATGCGTAGTACGTCGAAACGGAAGCGGGTGTGAGCGAAATCGCTTATAGTCAGCCTCAAAACAGTTGTTCCTTTATTAGTCAATAAAACGACGACGTGACGGGTGACGGTTCACATTATGTGCTTTCGTGCATTAAGAATACGTCATACGTTTTGAACGTGTGCGTTATGGGAAATAATTCCGGCCACAATGCGTTGTACAAACGCCGTCTTAAAAGGGTTAGAGATATCTCTATATATAGATATAGAACTTAAAATAGATATAACACTTATTATTTGCTTATTAAACAAAATAGCTTAACATAATGTATCATAATTTACATTTAAATTGGGAGGGGTTGGCAGGGGGGAATATTTTCAATTTAAATAATAATTATTTTTTTTAGTAAATATTTAAATTTGTAGTGAAGCATTCAATTATGAATATATGACATTTTTATGAGCATGAGAAAAAAAATTAGCATGCAATAATTTGAAGTACGAGTACAAATTTAATGAGAAAAAAACTTTAAATCTTTCATTATTTATGATTATATGGTTGTTACTGGCATAGCAGATTGCGAAAGAAATAAGCGCTCCCAATTCTTTTTTATCCCATAGCATTGCAAACCCTATTTTTTTTAGCGTTTTATAAAGGAACAAATAAATAAAATCACTAACTGATCTGCGATTCAAAAACATATATTTAAATACTATATAAATAAAAAATCTTACTAATTTCTTTTCAATATTGTAGGAGCAACACCAACAATTTAGTTTTTTTTCTTTCTCTCTCTTTTTTTATTCGTAATCGGAAGAGATTTGTTATCACCTATGTAAAGAATCTGGCGAAGTTTTTTTCTTCTTCTATCCATTAGTGTACTGTGCATACATATTTAGGTTGTAGCCTTGAGGGATCAGTGTTTTTTATGAAGCATGCTATGATTTTAAAGGGACAGGGTGGTCAGACGTATAACTCTTACAATAGGGTGCGACATAGATAATGAGAGAATGGCGAACATGAAGCAGTATAGAGAAAATCAATAGCAATGGCTAGTAAAATATAGCCAGTCCAGATGTGAAAAGGTTACTCCCGGACATAGTGAACTATGATATTTGACTGGCATGTGGTCAGACGTAGGCAATGGACAGAATAGCGAACATGAAGCAGTAGAGACAGAAGGCTAGTCGGTCAATAGCAATGGCTAGTAGTAGCCAGTCCAGATGTGCAGAGCATGATGCTCGGCCAGTGATCATGTGTCTATCCTCAGCCATGTTTGCGTCTTCCCCGTGTTCTCTAAGCTCCTCACCACTTGACACCAAGCTGGTATGCTGAAATATTGATCTTTTAGTATTGGATATTAAAATTTATTAGGAACAATTGACTTAAATTCTTAATTAGCAGTTTAAATGTTGAAAACGTTTCAATAATACTTGCCCACAACTATAAATTATTGAAGGAAAAAAACTACTTTTGATCAAATAGGTTACCTAAAATTATACTATTGAAAATATTTGCTCAAAAAAGATTAGTTATTACTCCAAATATTGACAGTGAGCCCAGTGATTTCTCGTACAGTCAGTTGCATATATTTATAGCTATGAAAAATTAAACAGAACCATATTATGCAATTTCAATTTCATCCTGTAGGATAGGCAAATTGTTTGTCCGCTATGTAGATCAAATTGCATATATCTCATTGTCACAGGGGTCAACGAATGTTTTTTGCAATAAAAACCTATTTTGAATTGAAAAATGGTAAGTTAGCCAGTCAGTGTTGAGAGAGAGAGAGAGAGAGAGAGAGAGAGAGAGAGAGAGAGAGAGAGAGAGAGAGAGAGAGAGAGAGAGAGAGAGAGAGAGAGAGAGAGAGAGAGAGAGAGACTAAATTAATTACCACAGGTGCGGAGGTAGGCCCGAGACAGAGCAGTCTACCCAGCCAGCCAGTAAGCGCACGTTTGATTGGCCAGGGTAATTGAGTGGATCGTGGGGTCCTCGCAAGGTTGAGAACCAGTACAGAGACTAGCAGTGCTAGTGTCACCAGCACCAGGCTAGTGCTGTAGAACACCACTGAAAGTAAAGATTATTGGTAAATTGTAAATTAGCTCCTCAGATCATACATGTAACCTTTATAGGCGTTATTTATGTGAATTATAAATAACAAAAAACACGACGAAAATACATATGGAAAGTTTTCAATCTGCATAATTTAAAATGACAAATTGATGTCTATATAACTTGTAGCCTTATTATTATTATTTATTATTATTTTTTACTTAGTAGATATACTACAGTATAATTAGATCCTTTAGCAGCATCATATATACAATAGCGTAATCACATAAATCCTTATAAATGTAATTTTTTATCAAAAAAAAAAAATTCAAAGTTTTATTTTGGTAACTGATTTTTAGCAGCCTTAAATGATTTTATTACAAAACTTTTATATAAAAATTAATTTGAGAATTTTTATACGAATGTAAAAGTATTTTTTTCTAACATAAATAAAGTAGTACATTTGCCAACTTATGCTCGAATTCAACTTGAATTTGTATGCTGAAGAGAAGCTGTATTGATGTACTGACCTATGAGGGGTGTTTCACTGGCCATGGCAGGTAACTTGTGACTGAAAGAGAGCAGCATGATGCAGATGATGAGAGCAGTGAAGGCGTTGAGCACCACTTTCTCTCCCGCATGAGGGGGAAGCCAGAACGCCGCCAGGGTCAGGAGAATTACCACTGAGTACAAAACAATTAAATGAGATATCAATCTTGTGACATTTAAAGTAGATTATCTGCAAAAAATCTCACTAAATTTTCTTGTCATTAAAATTAGATTTTTACTGGCCACAACGAAAAAAAAAAAAGTTATGTGGACGAAAAAAACATGCAGTAAAAATTACATTATTTTTTAAGTACAACTATAACAAGAAGTTGGTGAAATATAAACCTGTTATTTTATACTATGCATGTTGTTGAGGTTTAATGGTTTCCTTGCTTTATAAACCTTTTCATGTATTTATTTTTATTTATTATCATTTTATTTTATATCTTTAATTCACCGTTAAATAGTTTAGTTTTATTTCATAGCTAGCCCATATTACTTTCAGTTTTTACATGTTAAAATAAAAGTTGTTTATACAAACAATTTACTATAGAAATAATAATAATAATTATTAAAAACTCAAAAAAAAAAAATAAAAAAAAAATACCTGGGTCAAGAACATTTAGCTTAGAATTTGGTTCTACACTTACTAGTTTACTTAGAACTTCTAAGTAAACTTAAAAAACCTTTCAATAAAATCCATTTTTGGTGGAAAAAAAATCAGCTTTATGAATCTGGTATATAGGCATGTGTTCCGTAAAGTTATTGAATGCAAAGGCTGCAAAGCTGTACCACTATATACCACTGCTCCATAACGACGTAATATATTAAGTTACAAGCAGAATGCACGCAGCAATATTTGCATGACATTATTGCCTATATAGTTTGTTGTTGACTCACCGACGACTGGAGTGATGACGATGGAGCTGTACGAGGGTGAGCGACGTCTCAACGTGAGGGTGTAGGACACGTCTATGTAGGCCTCGGCACAACAAGAATAGAACGCCACGTTACGTTGCTTCTGAGTCTCCATCACCTCCCACTCAGAGTTGTTCACCATCAGGTCAGTCTGTATACAGAGGTAAACGGTTAATGTAGATCTCGACACAACAAGAGCAGAACTTTACGTTACTTCTGTGTTTTCACCACCTCCCATTTAAAATTTTCACCATCAGAATATTAGTCTGTAATAGTTTACATGAATTTTCATAATTTATTGATACTGAATATCTAAAAACAAACAGGTATTAAATGCTACAAATTATGAACTCAAAAATTAGAAGCTTTTTTTTTTTTTTTTTTTTTTTTTTTGTTCACTACCTGCAGTGTTTGGCTGACACTCAACACTGATAACTGAGTTTAACTTGATTATAGCCTATCTCACCTCGGACTCATTATCATCTACTTGTAGATCAACCTGGTCACCGTCGTAAGTCCACGAACCGAGGCGCAGCGTGCACGTCTGCTCGTCATAGGGCCAGTGTCGCAGGTTGAGGTCACAAAACACGTGGAACTGCGATGGAGGCACCCACAACACCGTGCCATCTTCGTGCACGATGCAGTGAGTGTTACCATAGTGATCAACCTCACTGCCTGATGCACTGCAATGTAAAAATATCACATGTATGTGTGCTAGGTCAAAACGACGTGACATCTTTGAGGATGGTGCAGTGTGTGGTAATACATATTAATCTACATATAACTCGCTGATTGACGCACTGCTACGTACATATTTTATGTAGGTATTATTATTTTCTTGAAGCACTATATACAATAATTTAGACGTTTTTTTTATTATGTTCATATAAATGTTATACTTTTCAAAAATTATTTAGTATTTTCCTAATTTAAAATTTTCTGCATAGTAGTACGAGTATATTGCATGGTTTTCTAAATAAATATGTAACCCAAAACGATAAGAAACTTGACTTGCCATTTTTTTACTGTGCCAACAGTGAGTTATCTCGGTTCAACTTTAACATTTAAAATACACTATTCAATAAAGTAGAAAACATTAAATTACTGTCTTTTGCAATTGATTTCTTTTTATATTATAATAAAATTGACTCTTTATTCTTTATCATTTCCAATTTACAAAAGCTACATTTAAAATTTACTAATTCATGCAACTGCACAAAAACATTAAAATAAAGAGCATAATATTATCGATAAAAAGTTGTGAGTAAATGCTAAGAATTCAATGTGGTTGCAATGTTGTCACTTTGTATGTGTTTCAGTTATACATATAATGAAGTTCATTAAAACTAATTTGAAGTTTCTATAATAACGTAAACAAATGTGAACCCAGCAAACACAGTTATATGGAGACAAAAGAACTTACAAACGTTCTCTTTTATTATTATTATTATTTTCCACGTACGTTTTTGTTTTATTTAGTTGGGCACTTTAACTTTAAAAGTGAGTGCTTTTCTGTACTTAACTTATTACATATAGTTTGTTTACTGTAAAGATATTTGCATAGTTTGGAAATAAAATTTGAATGATGATTGATTTCTGTTCACCTGTTATAAAGGACGATATCCGGTTGCCAGATCTCGTGGTCTGCGAGATGTAGCCTCGAGAGACCGCCGTAGTCCGAGGCATTCCACTTGAGTTTCTCATCGACCCAGAACTGAAATAAACGTATAAATAAATTTCTGGTTAGATAAGATTGCTCCTAAAGATTCACTTTTTTATTAAGTATAATATTTCGTTTTTTTTTTTTTTTTTTTTTATTTTCAATCAAATCGTTTTTCTACATTTTTATAAATCAAAAATACTATTTTTATCTATCAAATGCTCATTTTTACAAGTATTCTAAACACTGAATGGAACCAATAAAATGAGAGTTTACAGTTTCAATATTTTTTTCTACCATTGTTTATTTTTTTATTTTTTTTTTAACTGGCTTATGAAGTTGTACAAACAAACAAAAATAAGTTTCTGAAATATGAGTGACACACTGGTCTATGAGTGGTAAGTACACGCTCAGTAGAAGCGCAATTTGAATCATTCTGTTGATTAGGCATGCAAAGCGCGTGCTATACTGGTTGCCATGACGACGGGACGATATATATATATATTATGCAGATATATATCCGAGTGAGTTGAGCGAGTGTATGGCCAATCATCTAATTAACACACACCGGATGTACATCATACTCATATGCCACGCAGCTATAGCTCGCAGCAGCTCGCGACTTGCCTGCCCACATTTTGTTAAACCAATAACTATATATACTACGTATATGTCCAGACTGTGATATTACCTTTTTTATGACAGTACAATGCATTCACATGGAGACTTAAATTGACGTAATGCTGCATATCACAGTGTCTGTGCAAGTGCGTCTCTCTCTCTCTCTCTCTCTCTCTCTCTCTCTCTCTCTCTCTCTCTCTCTCTCTCTCTCTCTCTCTCTCAATCTTCAACTAAGCACACCCTATTGTTGTGGCTGAACTCATTGACTGAGTGAAATTTTGCAATCAGAAAACTATGACGTGATATGAAATTAAATCTTATAGCAGAAAAACTTCTCATAGAACCTAGTTTTATATAATTAAAACACTTTACAAATAATACTTCTTGGAGCGTTTGTGATTCTATACAAAATAAATATATATACACGTATACAAAATAAAAATAAAATGGATAAATTTAAATTTACGAACTAAAATATTTAAAATAATTAAGAATATGGGTAACCAACAAACAAAAATTGCAAAAATTTATTTTTATTTTAACGTCCTAATGATAACTA
Source organism: Ecdyonurus torrentis (assembly GCA_949318235.1). Taxonomy (NCBI): domain Eukaryota; kingdom Metazoa; phylum Arthropoda; class Insecta; order Ephemeroptera; family Heptageniidae; genus Ecdyonurus; species Ecdyonurus torrentis. The sequence goes on from OX439130.1 coordinate 46,761,345, forward strand.
ACTTTTAAAAAGAGTGTATTCTAACAAAGATTTTCTAGCAAGATAAAAAAAAGTTGTGCTAAACGTAAATAAATCAAACAAAATAATGCACAAATAAATTACATTAAGTGACCCCCTTTTTAAGCAGAGAGAGAGAGAGAGAGAGAGAGAGAGAGAAACAGACCCTAATTTATTTTATCATCTGTTTGAAATTTTTATTGATACTTATTCAATATATTTTATGATTTATTTTCGTTGGTTAATAACTTGGTGAAAGATCTCTAGAGAGAATATTAAGTCCTCTGTTACTCACCATTTTGACCCAGGCGTATACGGTCATCACAGATGTCATCTCATTCTACAACAAAGTAAAATTAATTTTATAAATTAAAAGAAAGTTAGAGTACTCTAGAAGGGGGGGAGTATACGCACACCCTTAGTTGGGGTTTTTTGATCACGAAAAATCGCGTAAGTAATGGGAAAAATCGCGATTTTGAAACGTCATAACTATTGAACGAAGGAAGTTACAGCATTGAAATTTTCACAAAACAAACTTCATTTTATGGCAATTTTTTAAAATTCTGCTGGATCGCGTATACTCCCCCCTTCTAGAGTACTCTAATTAAAAGTATTTAAATTGCATTCTATGTACTGAATAAGCTTTATTTTTTTATTGATTCTTTATGATTTTTCATTTAATTATAAATCAAATTTAATAATTTAAAATTTATTTTTAAACTAACTACTATGACCTTCTGACCTTCAATAGAACTGTATTGTGATGACAGATGATTTTTATTACTGCTGTACTGGTTAATTGTTAAAAATTTATAATAAATACTTCTATACAAATAATACTTTTAATTTAATTTCACACAAATTTTTGGTTTTGGAGCAATTTTTTACTGTTAATTAAACCAAAAAAATTCAAGTTGTATTGGGAAAAAACGATCAATATTTTACTGCTTTTGTCAGGATGTCTCATGAAAAATCTGAAATACACTATACTTATATAAATTTTTTATATAAGTTTAAATATAATTTAAATAATTATATAATTTAATAATTTTAATTTTATATATTTATAATTGAAGTGACTTACCAGATCGACATGCTTGAGGTTAAGATCAATGGTCACAGTGGTCGTGTTGCTGTGCTGCGCAGGTCGCGCAAATTTATCGTAAGAAACCATCAGGTCACGTTTTAACCTATCTGTCCACGTGGCGTTCCATAGCGCCTTGCCTGTCACCCCTGAAACATGAATGAATGAATGAATGAATGAATGAATGAATGAATGAATGAATGAATGAATGAATGAATGAATGAATGAATGAATGAATGAATGAATGAATGAATGAATGAATGAATGAATGAATGAATGAATGAATGAATGAATGAATGAATGAATGAATGAATGAATGAATGAATGAATGAATGAATGAATGAATGAATGAATGAATGAATGAATGAATGAATGAATGAATGAATGAATGAATGAATGAATGAATGAATGAATGAATGAATGAATGAATGAATGAATGAATGAATGAATGAATGAATAAAAGTAAAAGGTATATAAATAAATAAATAAACAAATTGGTCATCACGCCATTGCTAGACAAGGCCACGACGTGTTGTGTTATTATTGTTAATTAAGTATGCATTGCGAGAGAGAGAGAGAGAGATAGAGAACTTGGCGCATTCGTTCCTCCACTGCAACGACACAATTGTCAATCTTAATGAACAGAATGTGTGTTGATATTGTGGATTGTGGGGACTAGTTGTCACTCAAATCGCATCCAACGTTGAACTAAAAGTAAAGAGCAATTTATGTACAAATTATATGTGTCAGCTCAAGTTATTGTATTATTTGAGGTAATTAGAAATAGAAACACTAATAAAATGTATATAAAAATGTAATAAAATGTATATTAATAAATCTGCTAGTTTGTAAATATTATATATATATAATTATATATAGCGATCAGACGAAGAGAGAAAAAGAAATATTGATGCTGATTTTTATTTTGTATTAAATCAAGTATCATTCACATGACGCGTAAATTTGACGTGCGTCAGCGTGCGTCGACGCACGTTGACGTGCATGAAATTTACGCGTCATGTGAATAATACTTTACAATAACAATTGTAAAGGGTTCGAATTTCTTTAAGAAAAATGTAAAGATATATTATACTGTATATTTAAAAAAAAAAATCTTTTAAATTGGAATATACGGTATTTAAAAATTTTCATTGAAATTGAAAGAGAAAAGCAGACGGTTACACTTGGTTATGCTTATGTAACTGCACTTATTGATGTATTGTTGAGAGTTGGGTGCAGCTAGGGTTGAGAATTGTCAATCTGAGAACAAGAGGTTTGTTTGAGCTACACCGCCAGCCTCATCAACCAATTGAGACGCAATTGTCTACAATCTCAGAGATATACACTGAGAGAGAAAAAAAAAAAAAAAAAAACGAGCGGGGGGCTCATTGCTGTGAGACGGTACCCGAGCGTAATCTCCCAGTAGTAAACAACACCCATCCATTTTAATCCATTTTTAGAAAGAAAAAAAGTATGCTAACAATAATAAAATTGGATAGTATAGTATAGTTATATAGAATAAATGTCCTAAATCATGGATGTGTGATGGTTAATTATTAAATGTCAAAATGTGTATAGAACCAAGCTTGTTCAAGTCGACGATCAACGTTATTATGCAAAGGGAATGTCATTTTATGAATAATTTAATATTAGCAGCCAAATTATTCCATTATACACTCGGCCAAGATTGATTACCATGCATTTATATGAAGACTCTGATTAGCATAATGCTATATAATATATATACGAACTTTGCCATATAAGGTAATATAGAAAAAAACGTGGACTTGGGGGACTACCATTCCCCAACTCCTCCTCCTCATATCTATTCCTGAGTGTCATACATAAATGAAAATCCTTAACAATTAAATTTAGCATTTTTGTGGAAAAGTCATTAAAGAGGCATAAGAAATATTCAGAGGTCAAAAAACCTAAAATGATAATAATATTCACCAAACTAAAAATTCAGTAATAAATAATTATAGGTTCGTATGAAATGCTTCGAATTTTTCACGCTGCTATTTAATGATTTTTTTTATATCCAACAATAGGGCTTGAAAATAAGATATTATAGAATTAAAATTAAAAGATATAGGTTTAAATATAAAAATTAATAAACGCAGTGCTCATGCAATAACACATGATTCACATTGCTATATAACAGATTACTTTTTATGTATTATTTGCAGTATTTATTTGCACTAGGGAGCATTCAATGTACTTTACAATTAATTTTTGAATATGAGTGGGTAATAAAGAATTAAGCACATAAGCATCACCCAACATACAAGTGTTGTAATTATTAATGCTATATCGTTAAGAAAAAAAAGTGATAAAGTAGCCAAAATAAAATATATACTACCTTTTTTATAATATATTATTAAATCATAACTCAAGCTATTTATGAAGTTGTGACTTGATGTCTTGATGTTTATGCTTTCTTATACGGGGAAAGCAGTAATAATTTAACTTATATAAATTTATTAATTGACATTGAATTTTTTTGTTAGTATTTCTAGGAATTTTTTTATGAACAAAAATGATTTATTATCATCATTGTCTAAATTAATTTATTTCAATAAAGTAAGCAAAAAAAAAAAAAAAAAAAAAAAAAAACTTTAATACCTGCTTATACTTTATATTAACAATCAAGCTTCGCATCAAACAAACTTGCGTAAAATCAATACTTATAAAAATTCGTTTATTTCCTAGCATTTTGCATATAAGTTTATTAGAAGCTGTACAAAGTTTTCTTCTATTGCATATTTTAATTATAAATGGCCATTTCATTGTTGTTATTAAAATACTGATTTTATTTGCGTCGATTAAAAAAAGGAAAGAAGACGCCTCATTTCCTAAAAAAAATATACATTATACATATTAATTCGAAGAACACAAACAATATTAAAACATCACTTTTGTGCAATGAAATAATTCTTAAAGCTCACTTGTTAATTATTAATTACAACCAATTAAACGTCCCCCTTTAATTCATTTAAACTCGTCGTAATTAAATAAAAAGTTCTGTTTCTTAATTTAATCTCCGGCCATTTTTTGTTGAAATTGGAAAGAAATAGTAAGAAGATATACCATATAAATAGAAAGATGGAAATATAAGGGTCAAAAAACTTTGTAAAATTTACATTAAATACCAATATAGAGTGTCAGCCAATTGCAAAATACATTCGGATGAAGATTTATGTTATACGAGTGTAATAGCATAATGTGATACTGTGGTACATGAGGCTCAGAAAACTCCAAATGTGTCATTATTAAAGGGAGATTATTAGAGTTCGTTTTTAGAGCCCATGAAATATTAATCTCATAAGGCCCCATGTTAAATCAATATTTCTTTTTCTCTCTTATCAGATAATTACGGGTCCAGTAATTGTTCTCATATTTATAGACAAAGTTGTTTCCATTGACATTCAAGATACATAAAAAGAACGGATAATTTTTTTTTTTGAAGTAGAGATACTATAAGTCTTAGAACTCTTAAATCCAAACTGTTAGTAATATTGCATGAATGAGATTTGAGTGTGTCATGCTGATGTAACGAATAGAACAGCAAGCACCACTATAGCTACAGAGGAGATAAAGCGATGATTGCAGCAGCACGGGCACATGAGCGGAAGACAAAGATATCAAATTATGTCCTCTGTCTCTTTCTCTATTTGTCACTCTGATAACTTTTGCTGCTTGTTTCTCTATGCTAGTCTACAAATTGTACTACTATTCTTCCTCTTAAATTTTATATTTTTTACTTTTCATCTGCTTAAACCATTTACACATATATATTGAATTTATGTTGATAATAAAAATAAATCATATAAGTTCTTGTTTTATTGCCATGAAAAAATTGTTTCTATAAACCCTCTTTAAAGTGTAGTAGCTTTCTCAAAAATGAAATAAAATAATCATGATATTATGGATTGCATTGTTAAGGGATGAGAAATTAAGGGTTCATCATATTTTATTGCGTCACTTTTGATTGACTAGCGTAAAACACCGGTAAATATCATTCAAAAACTGCCAATCCTGTAGCTAAATTTAATATTTAGTTTCGATTAAATGTGTATCGCATACCAATCTTTAAGATTACAATCAATTTATAGTTTTGTTTAAAATGCAAACTTGATATAAAATACTATATGATAAATTTGACTTATTACTCTATTTAACAAAAGATGTTGTGACCCCTATTTCATATTTCAAATAGTAAAATATGTAATATATTTAGTGTCACTTCTGGCCATAAGAGGTCATCGGCCTTTACTTTATTTGTTTGCATTACAATCCACACGATCACGTGGATCCTCCCGTGCTTCCTCGTCCCGGTGTTTCTCTCTCACCAGCATTTGTGACTGAGCGGTGAGTAAGTAAACATGGATGAATTACTGTACCTGCCACTGGCATGGTCGGTATTCGTTAATTCCGTTTTTATAAACGACATCTTTGATGTCGGATGTAGTCTCCTGACTTCGTTTAAGTAATTATTAATGTGGGTGAGAAATACCAATCCTTTATCCTCTCCTTCATTAATTTGATTATTTGCTATTATTACAATATTTACATTACAAGAGAATATTTGTATTGCTTAATTTTATCAATGTCCTATCATAATAATAATATTTCATCAATAAATAACAAGTTAAAAGTAATTTTATGTGTGTTGTCTGTTTAACAATAATCCCCTAATACCTTCTAATATAATTAAATATTATATACAATACGCAACGGCAACGAACCTTAATAAACCCTAGACAACAAGCAATATCAGGCCTAAATGACAATTATTATATTCCAAATCATAACTTTATTTAAATCTCGAGCAAAATTTAGCAGATAAATTGATGGTGGAAAATAAGATTCATCTTTTTGTGTACCATGTGTATTTTTTAATCCTTTTTAACATAATTTGAAATTTTTGTTTCATATTCTTTTCAAAAAATTTAATTAATAAATTATTATCCATTAATATATTCAGTTTGTTTTTGTATAGATTTTTTAGAGCACTGGAAGATTTTTTTTTATATTAAGATTGTTAAAATATGAGGTAGTGTTTGTCAATATTTATGTTAGCTCAAATCAGAGATTCCCTAGATTATGCAATATAACCCATTTCAACTATGCTTTGAAATTGAAGTCTTGTTTTAAACGATAATGATAGATATAAAGCTCTTTCAGGGTATATGAAATAAAAATTGGTATCATACACTAGCATCTTTAAAATTGATTATTACAATGAAAAATATTTGAATGAACAGCTGTGTATCTTTACAGTAATTTTAGAGCCAGAATACAGTAATATTAACAAAAAAAAAAAAAAAAAAATGACAGTAATAATTATACGCTATTTTGTTAAAGGTTAAAGGAATAGACCAGAGAAAAACATAAGCAGTTATATGACAAAACACTTGATGGGACTTACATAAATAACTTTAGTTTGTCTCAAAAAACAAATGTAACTCCGTAGCAGTGATCAGAAAGTTCGATTTATGCAACCCGTACAACATTTTCATACTAAATTTTGCGTGTTTCTGTCGTCATAAACATGAATGATCACGCAAGTTACATACTTAACAGTATTTTCCCGTTCTCTCTAGGGGCTACATTAACATTCTGGTAAGAATTGTCAACAGTTTTGAAGATCCCATTTTGTGTTTATTCATTAAAAAGCACATGTTGTTTTATGTGGTCTATGGCTTTAATGGAAAATATACGTTATTGTTCAAACAATAAAGAAGTTTTGGTAGCATTTCATTGCAATGTCTTGTCCACAAAGAGCAATATTTGAACTGTGCAATAAATTTATTTGCGTGCAATCTTCATTAAAAAGCATCAAATTTCGATGCACTATGCATTCAAATTTATTGCATAATGAAAGTATTTCACCATGTGAACAGTGTTTATTGTACAGTCCATTTCATGGTTGATATTTAAGTGCAGGACCTGAATGCTGACTGGACTTCCCCCAGCTTCTTGCTCATGGACTCACCCCCAGGTTTCCTCGCACTTGTCTCGGCTGCTGCTGCTACGATGACAAGGATACAGGGCAGCAAACAAACCGCTCGCAGCATCGTGCAGTGTCCTCAGCTAGCACGATTGCTTGCACTGATATACACTGCACAGAGTTGCGGGTCCAGCAACACATCTCGAGGACCCCTTAACAAGCTGCGGCCAGGGGGAGCCACGCAACAGACACCACTATAGTGGATTACACAATTTAAAGTTATTTATTTAGCGTTTTTACAATTACAATAATATGAAATGTATTAATTTCATATTAGGTTAATATCTCATTTGAGGGAATTAATTTTTTGTAAAACTGCAAAAATTAATTGTTCTCCAGGTTGCATATCTGCCAAGGATAAATTATATTTATACATCAAAATTGCATGTTGTTCTTTAATTTGATAACTCTAGCTCAACATGAAATAAAATACATTATTTTTATTTAGATATTTTATATAATATCTATTTAATATAATTAATGTAGCTTAAAGTTGAGCTACAGATATCAAAAGAATAACACGATTGCAATTTGCTGTAAATATATTTTATCCTACACAGGTATGCAACTTGTAGAACAACTATTTCTTGCAGATTCCAAAGAAATGATTGCCTCAAATCGGACATTAAAAAATAAAGTAAATATAAAGTATTAAAATATTTCAAAGATTAGGTAAATTATGGGTGCATATTTGATGGAAGATAATACAATTAAAATTTTGTTAGTCTATGGAATTTCTCAAAGCTTTTATTTCAAATGCAACATAAACCCAAAATAAACATTGAAAATGAGTTTCCTTAAATTAAACATTAATCATATTCAAAACAATTGTAAATGATATTAATAAAACAATAATAACACTTTAATAACACAATAATCATACTTTTTAAACTAAATTTTGATTCAATAAAAAAAGGTTCATTGCTGCATTTCTGAATGACTATAAGTGAAAAGTATTGATGTACTGTACACACACAATATAAATTCAGTGCGTATTTCTCTTACTAGAAGAATAACATTGTAAACTTAGTACGAGTTTTTGAGTGCATGGTAAAATAAATTTTTATTATATTAGTATCCCAAACGTGTGTAATACTAATAATAATAAATGATTTTTATTCAGAGCCCATAAAAGGTGTACTTATACGGTCCTCTGACATATTTGAACATAATTATCTTGTCAGAGATTTGTAATAAAATAAAGATTAAACATGCAGTATAATAATAAATTACAATAGTTATATTACTATATTATAATATATTAGATTCAGCCGTTAATACTCAGTACTGTACTGTGATAAATAAGGTTAAATTTGCAGCACAAGTTGTCCAGAAACAGCAATCTTAAAAATATAAACTTCTTTATAAAATGATTACTATAAGAGTTAATTTTGAAATTCTTTCATGATGCAATTTATAATATAGCAGATTTTCATTTTTATTAATATGTTGTTGAGAGTGTGAAGGATAAAAGACGAAAGATGGCGCGTCTAGCTTAAGATTGTGAGGTTTAGATTGGTTTTGTCTCGCTAGAGAGCACCATTGAACACCATTCGGTGCCTTCTATAGGTCCTGGTGTCTTGTGGTCATCGACTTCTAGTAGATAAGCAATCTCATTAGTCACATCTCTCTCTCTCTCTCTCTCTCTCTCTCTCTCTCTCTCTCTCTCTCTCTCTCTCTCTCTCTCTCTCTCTCTCTCTCATGCCTCAAGGAAACCAAACCTGATTTTTAACAAGTAAACACAATCAATTAAACTGCCATTGATACGATCTTGACATTCAACCAATGCCTGCTGTTTCGGCCTTTTGAAATACTTAATTAAAGCCTAGCAAAAAAAAAAAAAGTTAAATAATATTAAAAAAAATGAAAAAGGTATATTTTTTATAACTAATGTATGATTGAAGTCTGTAAAGTATTTAATTTTATATCATAAGGTGAGTTCAAGTTGTTACTACCAATCAAAGGGCTTTTAAAATTAAACTCATGCTTAAAAAAAAAAAAAAAAAAAAAAAACGTTATTGCTGTTACCATGATTAGAAAAGGTGGAGCCAGTTTTACAGTAAACATTATTACTATTATGTTAATATTAATAACATGTTGTAGTTTAAAATAATTCTTCACTATTAATGTAATTGTGAATAAGAATATTATTATTATAATGTAATTTAATAACACTGGCTATGTTAAAATAGTATTGGCAGCTTATTCTCACCTTATAATTACCGATCGGTGCAAAAATAAAATATTTTTATTTTTAAATAAACATAACATTTAGATTTTTTAGATTATTGTGTTATAATATAATATATTATAGGCTACAATTTAATTTTGAATTTTAAGGTCATTTTTAAATTCTTGCTGTTTTATTATTTCTATCTTCATTATATATCTTTTTTTTTATATGTATTTGTTCAGTAAAATATAAAATGTAATACAAAAAAATTACAATAGTCATGTATAAAATACAATAATCTTATTCTAGGACCTAATTGTAAAAAGTGGTAAGGATATAAAAAATTACCGTCAAAAGAAGAAATTCGTAATTGTTAAAGAAAAGAAACGTAACCACTGCACTCAAATTAACATAACTATCGTTATTATAGCATAACTTATCCCAGAAAATAAAATTTTAATTTAGCACAATGCTTATTTTTTTTTTTTTTTTGGCTTTTTGTTGATTTTTCATTAAAATTCTGAAAATATATTTGATTTTCTTTATAAAATAACTATATATTTATACATTTAGTATGTTATTATATGAAAAATAAAATCGGACTAAACTATCTGAACTTATCACATCAGAAGCCTCACAGTCAGATCCTTGCATTTATTTTTTGCATGCTCTAAAGAATATTTTACATTGATAAAAAATGTTATTATCGTATGATATATTATATTTTTTAAATTATAAATATATGTTCGTTTGAGCCGCATTGACATGCAGTGAACCATGTTGTAACAAGTGTTTGCAGATGTTTTTTTTAATTGTCTCTATGCTACTTCAAAACGAATTAAAAATTACTTTAAACTGACAAATCAAATTAATTAATGCAAAAGGAGGTTATTTTAGAATATATGAAAAACAATTTGTGTTACGGACAATGATAAATACTCAATAATTATGATATATAGGCGATATAGCTCATTATGTGCACAGTTTGTTCAATACTTCGACATCTATGCTATAACTCATACAAACTGTGTTACAAAGGAGTAATAATTTATTGTACAGAACTAAAGTATACAGTACTAAATTGTGTGTTTTAGCATAATTTATGCTATAATTATATAAATGCAGCATAAATTACGCAATCTATTCTTGCTGAGTGTATGTATTAATGTAAAAAAAAATTGACATCAGATTGAAATAGTTTTACAAATATCTTACAAGCTTAGCCAAAATTAAAAAAAAAAAAAAAATGCTTCAACATTGTATTGACTCCAAAGCTTTGTCGGAAAATAATATTTCAATGCAAATGTCAAGGTTAACGAAGAAGAAAAAAAAGTAGCAAAAAAGGGCAAAAAGCATTGATTTAAGTGCTGATTGCATCTACAAATATGAAATATTCAACAGAAGTTTGTTTGTCATAAATATAAAATATGTTTAAGTCGCAGTTTTCACACCTACAAATGAATAAATAAAAAAGACAATAACCATTTTATGTTCATATAGTATAACGGTTAATTCACAATGCTAAAATTATTAAAACTTACACACCTTTATATTTCAATCTCAATTTTTTATATATATATATTTTTTATTTGCTCAAGTTATTTATATATTTAAATTTGATGATTGAACTTATAGGTGCGTGATTCAAGGTTACTGTGAGGGAGAGAGAGAGAGAGAGAGAGAGAGAGAGAGAGAGAGAGAGAGAGAGAGAGAGAGAGAGAGAGAGAGAGAGAGAGAGAGAGAGAGAGAGATTAGCGGGACCGACCTGGTACAAACGACTTTTGTTACATCCAGTGCTACGTAGATAAAATGATAAAATACTGCCAACACACTCATTTTTAGAGGTAGTGGAAAATACTGTATATAAAGTGTCCCAATTAAAATAATAATTACAGAACTAAATCTATTTTATTCTCTCTCTCTCTCTCTCTCTCTCTCTCTCTCTCTCTTATATTTATTTTTCAATGTGGTTCTTTTATACACTCCATATAAATAAATAATAATAAAAAAAGGAAATAAGCAAATAATTAAATAAATGATAGGCAAAGGATGCAGCTAGAGCTATCAATCTATCACTAAACCATATGGTGTAACTCTACTGCTATAGGGTCTATGCATTCATGTTAAAGTCGACGTCATGTTGGATAACTCAATATCATGGGCAGCATAGTAAAATAGCTCATTTTGCAGTTTAAAAACACTATATGCAATATTTTTGAGAGCACTGATGTTGGTAATAGGTTAAATTAGTATTTCAAGTATGTGAGAAAAATAATATATTAATAACAAAAAAATTAACCGATTTCTCTAGGAAAATAGCCAAAAAACAAGTTTGTCCTATACTGATCAATGTTGTTTACTACTCCAGTATGGTCTCCAAGTGCATTGAATATGATGACATGTGGATACACCCTATAGAATTCAACACAACGAAAAGTGTAAGTGTGCAAAATGAGAAAAATAAATAAAAAACAAAGGTCAAAAGAAAAGTATCCAAGTTTGTTTATTACAACATTTAAGAACATTTTAAATAAAAGTTTAAAGTTAAGAGCAACGAAAACTCAAACAATAATTTAATTTTTCTTTTGAAATAAAACAAAACATAAAAATGACACTTCCGTGTAATCAGTTCTAAGATCCACAAAGAAATAAAAACTATATCTGATATTCTACGAACTACACAACATAAAAGCAAAATTTATTTTGACAGTAATTTTGTTATGTAAAATACTTGATTTAATCTTTGATGGTGACTGTATCCATGTTATGAAGGTTGATGCTCCCTCTTGCACACGTGACCGCTATAGTGTAGAGCCGAGATCGCGTCTTAACTCTCAAGTAATAACACGTTGAGCAACTTTGTATTATAAAATATATATTACTGCGAGTACATTACGTAATTTAGTAAGTACGTATTTAGATTTTTATTCATGAAGTTAGTAAGAGTACTCAAACTATGCTGAGTAAAAACTATAAACTATGCTGAGTAAAAACTATAAATAAGTTCATTCATGAACACTCACCATTACCTTTTATTTGTTTTATGGTATCATTATTTATTTTTGTAATCTACTGTATACATACATTTATTCGTTCATTTATCTATTTTTTTTTTTAAGAATTCTCTAGTTGCTATTATATTTATAATATAATTCAAATAACAGCAGCGTAGCACAAAAAAAAAATTTAATAAATGATGAAAGTAAATGAATTTAAAAATGCATTTCTCTCAATAAAAGAAATACAAATAGTAATTATCATTCTTTTGTTTTAAAATCATGCAATGACACTTAGCATATTGTCAGATCACCTTATGAATGCATTACATTTCTGTAATGTAATATAAGGGTAATCTGACTAAAATCTCTTTTATGGTATTGTGTCTGTTCGAAATTTGTTGATATGTTATCCATCACAAAATATACCATTGATATAATGGTAAATGTAGTAAGGCTTACATTTTTTTAAGTAACATCAGATGCTACATTTTTCTTTAAGTAAGAACTTCTTCTCTTTACCATTGAAATTTTTTGATGAAATTAATTATGCACTCAAAAGATGTAAATGTGTGACTTTTATGCATCATTAAAATTTGTACGTGCTAAATGATGCAATTTTCAGGAAAAACAAAAAAGTTTAAATGATGGTCCTTAAATGCTAAAGGATTAGAAATTAAGGCAATTTTCTTCTTTTTCGTTTCCGCACATTTGATTCATTAGCGTCATTAAACAGTAGCAAGCAAACAAGAATTACAAAATTTTGATAGGAGCGGCACGCGCACGTGTTAAGATATAACTCAAATAAGCAATTTAATGTTTACTCAGTTTTGAGATCCCCAGATGGCAAATTCTAAACTATATCCCCTTGATATCGACACTCCTAGAGAAATACCTCACAATTTGCAGCAGAGGGAAATTTTCAACTTAATTTAAATAGCTTACAAAAAAAAAAAAAAAAAAAAAAAAATCCTAAAACATGACAATCTAATTTACTGCTTTTTACACCTCAATATAAAGCTAAATAAAGCGATAAATTTTTATAATTGCTCTTTAACAATACTGATAATTTGGAAGAATCTTATTTTAATGTCAGTAATTTTTTGTGCAAAACTTAAAAGTTATAGTTACCACACCACACAAAAATGCAAGTATTCTGATATGCACGAAAAGTAGACCGAGCCTTAAAGAGTTAGCTATGTTGTCTCAACTATGCTATATAGTATAGTATAGTATAGTATAGTATAGTATAGTATAGTATAGTATAGTATAGTATAGTATAGTATAGTATAGTATAGTATAGTATAGTATATAGTATAGTATAGTATAGTATAGTATAGTATAGTATAGTATAGTATAGTATAGTATAGTATAGTATAGTATAGTATAGTATAGTATAGTATAGTATAGTATAGTATAGTATAGTATAGTATAGTATAGTATAGTATAGTATAGTATAGTATAGTATAGTATAGTATAGTATAGTATAGTATAGTATAGTATAGTATAGTATAGTATAGTATAGTATAGTATAGTATAGTATAGTATAGTATAGTATAGTATAGTATAGTATAGTATAGTATAGTATAGTATAGTATAGTATAGTATAGTATAGTATAGTATAGTATAGTATAGTACAGTACAGTACAGGGACAGTACAGTACGTCAGTACAGTACAGTACAGTACAGTACAGTACAGTACAGTACAGTACAGTACAGTACAGTACAGTACAGTACAGTACAGTACAGTACAGTACAGTACAGTATATACAGTACAGTAGCCAGTAACGTTTCAGATACGTTGATATTTTTGTATAACTTGCTTTGTTTACAAAGAGAACATAATTCTTCTGGTCTATGTAGATTATAGACAATTAATTGTTTTGGTAGTCGGGACAACAGAGTTTGAGTTGGTTTTCAGTTTTGAGAAAACATCATGCATACTGCGATTCACCTTAATTTTCGTGCACATTTTTTAGTAAAAATTATTATTTTTGCTTATATGTTAATTATTGGTATTAAAATTTGAAGATATATTAACAATGGTATAGTATATTTGTGTATGTAAACATCGAGGAGTGGCCGTTAAGTCCCCTCCACTCATCTTCTTGAGATATAAAACCATTGTGTTGGGCCAAGTTTAAACTTAGTTATCATTGCTCCATCAACATGTTGAACTTCAACTTTGTGCTGGTAGCTGCTCTGCTAGCAACCTTAGTAGCTGTGAGTTACCTTTGTTCTATTTTACTAATAGAATTCGTCTTGCACATCCTTGCGCTTGATTGTCATCTTTTAATCGTAAACAGTCCTGTTCAACATAAACATTGTTATTATTAATATTTACTCTCATTAAATTTGACATCATTCTTAAATTCAGATCAATCGAGTAAAATTTGAAATTTCCAAAAATTTGCGGCACTTTTATAAATATCGCTCTGGTTGCATCGTATACAAGGTCGTTTTTTAAACGTTTTGGAACGCATTGTTGTTCCTAAATATAGATTACGTTCCGACATAACTCATAATTATGTATTTTTATTCATGTACTATGCTGAATAAATGTAAACTGTTATGAGATAAATTTACATATGATTATAAAAAAAGTCAACAAAAAATAAAAATAAAAAACTTAAAAAGTGGTAAGTTTTGTTCAAAAGATAAAAAAGCTTTTATAAATAGAGTATTGTGCTCTGGGATAAGTGATACCAAGGATTATTAGGTGGAGGGGGTGCAAGTTTATCGAAGATAATCCCCCTATCCCATCCATTCCTATCCCTATCATATCCATCGTCTATATCCCATGTTAATTTTAAAAATATGGCAGCAATTGCTAATAATTGAAAATAAAATTATTGCAAAAATGAAAAATTTAGCTTTTTTCAACAAGCTCTCATAAATAAATGTGAACATGGGATTTTCTAGTTGTAGTTCTGACTAGAGCTGTTAACTTTTATTTATTAATATGCAGGTACAGGGCTTCAGTGTGTCCAGCGATAACCAGCACGACAATATCATGACCAAGGAGCAGGATATGGTGACCGAAATTCCCACTGAATCTCCAGCCAAAATGACTGATATTGAAACTGAGATGGAAGCAGAAAGTGAGCCGGTCAAATCTGGTGAGAATGAACCTAAAGAAACAGAATACAAACTCGAGAAACCTGAGAGTAAGCCCGCGATGTCTGAAGAGCAAGAGAGCGAGAGAGCTGAAACCCCTGAAGAAATGTCCGAGGAAGTTACCACCGGCAAGACCAGCAGTGAGGAGGAAATGACAGAACATGAGGAATCGTTATTTGAATCTCTTACTGCAAGTAAGTATAAATAAAGGCACAAAAAAAAAAAAAAAAAAAACAAGGCCATGATTGTATGATTATATTATATATATATATATATTATATACATATTATTTATATATTATTTATATATAAGTATAATCACCATTTGCAATAAAAATTAGACATAATATTTTGTATCGTTTAAAAACTTAAAGTTTGAATGCGCATCGCATGTAAGTAATTAAAATCCAGTGCTTTTATGTGACATAAAAAAAAAGGATTATAGGAACATTATTTGTAAGTCTGAACTTGCCATAACTTTGTAGGTATGACTAGACATTTAGCGGAAACAATGTCATGGATTATAGATGAACTAATAACCTCTATAGAGCCTATAATATGCCACTAAATTGAGGCCCGATATTAGATAATGGTTTCTTTACCTGATTTTGTTAATATATAGGTTATTTTTAAACTTTATTGATAGTTTCGACTTTTGCTACAGCTGTAAAATGTCATATAAAATATTTATTTAAAAAAATATCAACTCAATTCAAATTTCGATAAAATTAAGCATTTCATAATTCTTTCGATAAAGTTATAAAATACACACATAAATACAGATGTCGATATTGATATTTTACATACACCAAGGATGCATAACCAACTTTATGTTAAAAAAACTAAATTTGCTTTGGATTTAAATTTGTTGTTCAGAATATCATATTGCGGGATCAGTATCACTATATTGTAAATTAAATTAAATAATCGTCTTTGTCTTTATGAAAAAAAAAAAAAAAAAGAAAGAGAAAGAAAGAAAAAACATACACTTTTTTTGAAAGGACAAAAGTTTAAGCCTGACAAAATGTCAGGCCCAATTTTAAATTACACCTAACCCTATAACAGGAAACAAATTTGTAGTTAATACAAAATTTTCATAATAAAAC
Source organism: Ecdyonurus torrentis (assembly GCA_949318235.1). Classification (NCBI taxonomy): domain Eukaryota; kingdom Metazoa; phylum Arthropoda; class Insecta; order Ephemeroptera; family Heptageniidae; genus Ecdyonurus; species Ecdyonurus torrentis. Next base: position 46,777,830 of record OX439130.1, read on the forward strand.
ACAATGAGAGAAAAAATAAATAAATCACAGATCATCAAACATTATAATTATGTTATAGGCATAGCTATTTGGCATTTATGGCAAATGATGCTGAAAGGAAAAAAAAACTGACTGGAAAGCATAATAACAGGGGATGAGAGAGAGAGAGAATATATATATTTACAAAAAAGAAGTCGATATCGCATATTGATGAAATTCGTTTATCGACTCCATAAGTGGGTATTATTGTATGATTTATGTTTACAGCTAACTCGAGTGGAGATGTCCGTATTGCTGGAGGTGCAGATGGTGCTATCGCAACATATCCATTCATGGTATCGATCACCAGCAGTGCGTCACCAAGCACAAGAACATGCACTGGAGTAATTCTTAGCACTCGTTACGTCCTTACTGCAGCTTCGTGCGTTATCGAGTAAGTTTATGCCATATGGCCAAGTCCAGTACGTATATTATACATTTAATTACACCATATAGGCATAATTATATACTATATGCATCGCATTCTTTATATACATTTTCTTATAACTGGTGTACCACTAACAGTAAGGCAATTCCTTTAATAATTTTATAATATATGCACATATTAATTAATATTATGAATGTATATACAAAGAGTAAAAAATATTTGAGTTATTACACTTTGAAAATAACATAATATTGAGTAATTGTTAGAAATGAATATTAAAAAGTTAGTGCCAGCTCTTCCGTCAAATAAGAAAGAAAAATTAAAGTTCCTCTTGTTTTGTGGATAATGGCGGCCCAAATCGGTAACCTATTACCTTAATGCTATATGATATTACATTACGTATTTTGTAGTACAATACGAGCACCAGTTGCATGCTAAATATTTTGCTCTAGTTTTAACTAATGTTAAAAAATCAATTGTGAATAAATTATAATTTCCTAAAGTCCAAGCAAAGCTTATTTTTATAAGATAATATAGATGGATTATGTGTATATTATTATTTCTATAAAATACATCGCTACAATAATTGTACTGTGATATGCACAATTTTATGAATAAACTAATAAAAAATAATAATTTCTCAACAAGCGTCAATTGACTTTACACTTATTTTTTTAGAAGAAAGTCCAAGTCATTTTCTTTATTTTTCAAAAACATTTTATTATTGCAGAATATAATCAACGTCATCATACTGTATTATTATACTAAGATGTTATAAACTATATCAAATAATTTTTATTTCTAGATATTTAATTCCATAAATATGTTACAAAAAATTCGTCAAAGTCAAAGTTTTGACTTTTAAATACGCTATAGTGCATAATATGTTATACACTTTACAATATGTTGTGTATATTGATGGATCAGAAATGTAATATTGCATAAAATTAAGATTATATAACTTTAAAAATTAACCACTAGTTGAATTTAAATAGTATAAAACAGTAGTAGCAGGTACAATTCAATCCAGTCCGAAGACCCATTGTTTGCCCCTTATGTTGTTTGGGGGAGGGGAGGAGGGCTACATATCAATTTAGTTGATTTAAATGTATTTTGATATTTACATGGAAGGTAGACGTGCTAAATTTGAAATTTGACTTAACAATTTTTTAAACCTAATATTCTGAAAGTATTTTTTTTAATGTTTTATGTAAATTTCTGTACTCTGTTACTACAAGGTTTTATTTTGCAGTGCTACAGCTATTACAGTTCGTTACGGCTCTGTCGCGGTGGCTGCGGACGGTACGGCTGTCACATTCAACACTGCCATTATTCACCCCAAGTACTCTCTCAGTAATAAGGACTATGATATCGCTCTCATCAGAATGAAAACAGCAATTGTATTAGCAGGTAATTAACATGTCGTTTGTTAGCAAACAGTAGTGACGTGTGAACATATATTTATATATACAATATGAATTTTGCATGGCAATTTAACTTTCTATTTAAGATTAAATCACTAGAATTGTATAGCTCTGCAAAAGTATGTAAGTATGTATACCAATCGTTTGATTTGGCTAAAAGAGAGGTTATGGGAGTTTTCGAGTATACCAAAACTTTTAATAAATTTTTTAAACGCTTTAATCTTTCATGACAATGTATTTAATATCAAAATTTAGCTATTTTTTTAAATTGCAACTTTAACAATTGTTTTGCACGTTTTTTTTTTTTCTTTCTTTCTTTCTTTCTTTCTTTCTTTCTTTCTTTCTTTCTTTCTTTCTTTCTTTCTTTCTTTCTTTCTTTCTTTCTTTCTTTCTTTCTTTCTTTCTTTCTTTCTTTCTTTCTTTCTTTCTTTCTTTCTTTCTTTCTTTCTTTCTTTCTTTCTTTCTTTCTTTCTTTCTTTCTTTCTTTCTTTCTTTCTTTCTTTCTTTCTTTCTTTCTTTCTTTCTTTCTTTCTTTCTTTCTTTCTTTCTTTCTTTCTTTCTTTCTTTCTTTCTTTCTTTCTTTCTTTCTTTCTTTCTTTCTTTCTTTCTTTCTTTCTTTCTTTCTTTCTTTCTTTCTTTCTTTCTTTCTTTCTTTCTTTCTTTCTTTCTTTCTTTCTTTCTTTCTTTCTTTCTTTCTTTCTTTCTTTCTTTCTTTCTTTCTTTCTTTCTTTCTTTCTTTCTTTCTTTCTTTCTTTCTTTCTTTCTTTCTTTCTTTCTTTCTTTCTTTCTTTCTTTCTTTCTTTCTTTCTTTCTTTCTTTCTTTCTTTCTTTCTTTCTTTCTTTCTTTCTTTCTTTCTTTCTTTCTTTCTTTCTTTCTTTCTTTCTTTCTTTCTTTCTTTCTTTCTTTCTTTCTTTCTTTCTTTCTTTCTTTCTTTCTTTCTTTCTTTCTTTCTTTCTTTCTTTCTTTCTTTCTTTCTTTCTTTCTTCCTTTTTTTTTGCGTTAAACGTTTTTTATTTTCAATTGTTTAAAAGAATTATGATGTCAATGTGTCAAATTTATCGGCAAAGCACAACAATTCTTCAAAGTTAAAAAATCTCTCAAACAAGTACATCTTTGGACTTAATATCTGTAAAGTGAAAAGCAATGGAATCTTTCATTTTTATTTATGTATAAGCTTTGCAAAATGCTTATATTATGTTTATTTATTTTGTAAAATTTTAAGTTCACGAGCTTTATAACTTTTAAAAGTTTAATTTTAAAGTTATGAAACTGTTTGAAATTCATTTTGTAACATTTTTCCACCGTCTATTATATTTTGAACTTTTTATATATATTCTAGATTCCCTAACTTTTGTTTTTAACTTAATTGTTATTTATTTGTTACATTAGCTACTGTGACGCCAATCAACCTGGCTACTAAATCGTACGTCGATGACAACTCCGATCTTGCAGGATTAACCATGGGGGTTCTCGGATATGGACCTAGTAGTGGTGAGCACGTCATTGAAATTGTCTTGAGGAAGCTAGAAAAAATAATCATATTTTTTTGATAAAAAAAATGTTAATCTAAAATAGTTTAAATAGTTATAGTTGTTATAAATATACACACCAAAACGAAATGACAATTTTTTTTTCGATTTTTTTTTTTTTTTTACTTTAAATTCATTGATAAAGTTTTGCTATTTTTGTAATTATATACAGCCTCTTACCCGGCTTACGCCTGCACTTGAAGTAATAATCTAACAGCCACAGTAGTTCGATTGACAAATGTGTAATGTTTATAGCTACGGGCACAAACGGGCCACTGCGCTTCGTAGAAATGCGAGTGCTAAGCTCTTCCGATTGTAGCAGACTGACCAAGGGTGCGACCAACCTGAGAGTTGGCTCATCACAAAGCTGTCTTAGTCGAGAAGACGGTACAATTGGTCTTTGTGGGGTAAGCATTTAATATAATTATATTATTAGGATAATAAAACATATCTATTGATATACTCAGAATTAAACTTAATTTGTAAAGGTATATTGTTTATACCAAAACCCACACTTGTGTCCATGGTTTGCAATGATAGGTGCTTAGTTATTAACATTGTAAATACTAAGGCCTGGTGTAACATAAATAATATTATTCAAAATAATATCCCAAGCACTGCGTGTCATCTTCCTTTAAAGTACTTTATATATGCATAGAGATTGGCAAATTTGAGTTTTGATTTTACATGATGACGTTTGTTATTTTTCAGCAATATGATGTTGGAGCTGCTGTGATCTATAAATTCAACAACGACGACGCTTACAGTTTGGTTGGAATTGGTACATACGCAAGTGTGAGTAGTAATGCATTAAATAATAAGCACATTACAAAGTATTATCCCTTGAAAAAAAATCTAGGTGCAAGACATTTACAGTTGCAATTGTACTACTGAAAGTTGCTATAATCTGCTCCACGGATCACATTGACAATAAATAAAAACGAACAAAGCTTAGGAAATATATAACATTTTCTTAATATAATTGAAATGGAATCATTTTAAAAAAAAATGCAGTTATTGAAGGGAAACTTAGAAGGACAAACAAGCAAAAAATTGAATAGAAAGAACATGCAAGAAATAAACAAGTCTTCCGCATCTTAACCTTCACAATATAATATTACTGAGCTCCATCATTATTAAATATTTTTTTTAAGTAATATTATATTATTTTTAAATACAGCTTTGAAATGAAAAATTATACTCGTTTGAATGAGTTACTGGTGATAAAACTAATACGCCATTAACAATTTCAGGCAGTTTTTTTTTTCACCATTAGTTCGCAAAAAATTTGAAAACTGCTCAAATATATATGCCCAGCATACCAAAAATCTAAAAGTAATAATAAAATAAAAAGTAATTTTATAAATTATAGATACAGTATTAATATAAATTATTCAATTTATCAATTAAAAAAAAGTCAATTTATTAGCATTCTGGAGCGGATATACATTTTTTAAATAATTAATTAATTAACAACTAACAAATTAAAATAATAATAATAATAAAATTTATTGTTCTTTAAAATATAATACAAAACCAGAAAAAATTTGTATTTTGTTTAATTTTATATATTTTGCAGGGTTGTACGTCCACGGTGCCTAATGTGTTCACACGAATCGGTCCCTTCAGAGATTGGATCACCAAGTATACATTGTCCAACAATGTCAACCCCTTATAGATACATCATTCATCGTCTACACTAGAGATTTATAAACTCGTAAACAAATGCATAGAAATGTACTGTACTGTCGCAGATTATCTATCATCTGCCTTTTTTTTTTTCGACGTCTTTGCTTACTTTTTTCATTTAACACATGCAGATAGAAAGAATAAATAACGTTTTTATGCTGCATTTATGCCATTATAGCAAAATTTATGCTAAATTAGAAAATCATAAATATGTATGCTGTAAAAAATAATATATTATGCTGTATAACATAATTATTATGCAATATTGCATAAATTATGCTAAATTGAACAAATTATGCTGAAAATGAGCCGTCATAATTATTAGTTATTTATTTTGTGTCCGTGCATTGTTATGCATGACATCGCCTTAGCAACGAGAAACTCAATTGCCATTATTATTAATTTTGTTGGTTTGCATCTAGTAATTATAAAAGTGAACTAAAACTTTACAAAAATGTGAAAATGAAATAGCACGAGACATTCTAATTTCTAAATATACGTATGTACGGTACTTAAATACAGTTTGTTTTATCAAGTTTATGACACTACTTATAAGTCTTGATCTGTCGTATTTATTTTCTACTTTGTTATAACTTATGAATACAAATTAAACCAACCTTAAATTTATTTGTGTTTTAATTATCACCTTTTTAAATTTTATATTATTTTATTTTTCTATCAAAAGCGCAAAATTGTACAAGCATTGGTTGCATTTTTTGTTTATATATTGAATAAAGACGAATATTTATTTATGAAATTGCACTAATTATTGTAAGATCGGTATAAATTTTTCACGCAATTCTACGTAAAAACAACGATTATAGATTCAAAGAAATATACCAATTTGCCGATACCTTAAAATAATTTTATTATCATATTTATAAATTATGAATACAACACTATATCATTAAAAAATATTTATATTAAAAAAAAAATAATAAAAAAGCACCCCATGTTGATAGAGTCTGAAAGCCCTTGTCAACTTACTTTTTTTATCAGTTAGAACACTAGACTGATAATTACCATACCTTAATATCCATGAATTAGACACATTCACGTTGATTTTGTATTTAATTTCTTTTATTTTCCTTTTTGCGGTTATATCACGTATCTGACGTCACAATGTACCGCCGCCAATCACAGTCACTCCTCTTGTCACGTGATAAATTTAAGCCCCTCCCTCAAGTTCTTTACCCCTATCACGGCCCCATCGGTACATTGTGACGTCAGATACGTGATATAACCGCAAAAAGGAAAATAAACGAAGATAAATACAAAATCAACGTGATGGTATCTAATTCATTGATATTAAGGTATGGTAATTATCAGTCTAGTATTCTAAATAATAAAAAAGTAAGTTGACAAGGGCTTTTAAAACATGAAGTGACTGCTGAAAATAATAACAATGACATTTTTTTTTTTTACTATCTAGCAATAATAAAAATGAGATTGAAGCATAGATATTTTTATTATTATAATTAATGATTTGTTCATGAATCATGATACTTGATATTTAGAGATTTGTCTTTTTAAATATTATTTTCAGAAATAAGAAAGAAAGATTTGCTTTTTGTTATCAAGTTGTATTACTATTAGAACCAAATGTCATGTGTATTTGACAATAAAGTTGGTTTTAAATTAATTAAATATTTTTATAGTGTTTTAGAATTTATTTATTTTGCTTTTGCAATAAAAAATTGCATTCAAGTGATGTAAAATTAACCAAGTTTACACTTAATATTGAAACTCAGTGTGTAATTTTCATAAGAATATCATTTACAATCTATTGTTAAATATACTTAAAAGGTAGAAAATTAAAATTTTATCAATTAGATGTAAGTAAATTAAATTATTTTTATAATTTGTTATCACTTTAGTTTTTAAATAATAAATATTCAGGTTAAAAAATATATTTTGCTACGATATGACGTCAATGAAAAATGGAGTCCTACGTCATGCTTATATAGTTCACGCACAACATGATTATTTCCAAAACTTATTATTTTTCTTCATCATAGCATCTGAATGATACCACCTCAAATGTAGTCTACTCCATTTAGACGTTAAGTGCTCATAAACTAAAGAACCTTTTTCAAATACGTCGTATTTTGTAGTGACCATAACTTGATTGCCTTCCTCTCATATATATTTTAATATTTGTAAAAATAAAATAAAAATAATAAAAGAAAGATGAGTTTACACCTTGAGAGGTTGATGAACTTTTTAAATGTTAGCTTTGATGTTTTTATAGCTATACAAAATTTGAATGTTTATTATTGAAGTATTAAAAATGATTGCCCTAGCTTTATACGTATCAACTTTTTTAAATTTCTAGATCGTGACATTAAAGTTTTATTTGCAGAATTTGAATTTAGAGCCTGTTAATATTTTTTACACTGAAAAAACAGCATATTGGTACTCAAATCTCATGAGTTTTGCTGATTTATTGATCGTACTAATAACAGAGTATGAAAAACATACTGGTTGAATAATTTTTTTATTATTATTGTATTTTTCTTATTTTTTCTTAGTATGTATATAGCGTAATCAAAAACTGACTACAAATATAAGATATGAATATGAATACTTTTTCTATTTGTCAGTGTAGAGCGGTTTTCTATTACCGAAAAATGTAGAATTTAAATAAATTACAGTTGCGAAAATGTTAGATAATTATTTGCTATACCTGTAAAATTTGAATATAGATGAGAGATTTAAGGTTTAAGATCCGGGATATTTTTTCTAGAAAGGTCAAATTGTTGTGTGCTAAAAATGATTAGTAACATACCAATAAGTCAAAAATTTTATACCTCTGGCAGCGTGAATAGATCTATTAAGTAAATAAAAATGAATAATCGTCATGAATTTCTTCCAATTAAAGAATAAAACTATTTTATCAAACACCTTATTATTTCAGGTCTTCAGATCTTGTGACTTAAGACAATAAAATAACTTATAATATAAAATTTAATTACTTATGGTTTGAAGAGCTATTTTGAAGACTTTTTCTTAACAATTAGTACAAAGATGCCATAAAATTATTAAAAAAAAAAAAACACTCAACGTTTTCAAATAAAGTCAAATATACTTGATTTATTCAAACTTAACAATTCAAACTTAAAATTAACAATCAAAACTTATGTGAAAATTTTTAGAATTATATGTGTGGTGTGGATATTTTTTATTTTCATGCCGTGTTTCTTATTATTAAATTCAGTGTTGCAGCCGATCACTGTTTTTTTCGATTAAGATCATATCAATCAAATCAATAGAATTTTGAATTGATTTTGATCAGGTCAAAAGAATTATTCATCAATTTAGGAAAATTTTACATAAAATAATTTTAGAATGGATTGTTCTGCTTTCTAATTCTATGAAAATGCAAAGTTCAAGTACCAAAGTCCAGACCAAATTCAGAGTTTTTGAGCTTAAAAGGTTGCCTACTCTTCAAAGCGCTGTAAAACTTTATTTATTTATTTGTTTAGAATTATTATTATTATTTTTTGAAAAAAGTTTTTCTATGTACCCTTAAAATAATTACAATTTATAATTAACCGTTTAAATACATAATTATATGTAAATTAAACAATATTTTTTATTGATTTACTATATATTATTTATTAGTTAACTGTTTCAATATTACAATTCATTAATTGTTAACGCCAGTGAGAAACGTATCTCTAAGTCATAAAAATGACTGACTTATTTTCCATGGTGGGGGCAGATATTTACATTGAGGTGAGTAACTGCCTCATTATCAGTACTTCGAGCAAGTACCTCCATACATCATGTGTCCACGAGTGCAACTTTTGTGTCTCGTCCTAGCTGTGATCTACTGCTGTTCTGTAGTAAGTCTTAGCATCTTCTAATATTTTGTTTACAAATATTTTAAAATTTTGAAATTTTTATATTAAAAATTACATCTTATTAAGTAATTTTTAAATTTAACATTTAAGTGTTTACGGCTAAAATCTAGAATCAGAGACTTGTGAGTTGTTTGTATGTAAACAGATGTATACACTTAAAATAATATTGTATTTTTATTATCAGTGAAAATTTGAAAATAGTATTTGAAAAAGGTGTACAGACACTGTGACATATAATTTGGTTGTATGAAACTTGCTGTGAATACTGAGGAATTTTCTTAATTATAAATCTCTCATATCATAGTATGTATTTCATAAGTGAAAATTGACAATATGTAGAGTAAATTTTTATTTCATATTGTCTGTACTGAACTTATTATTAAAATCATGTAAATCAGCAAATAAAGTAGATTTTTAATTTGAGATCAAACTTGTTGCAGGTGACTGGATTAAAAATACAGGACCGGGGGATCTTAACGACAGAGGATAGATTTGAGACTCTTAATAACTCCACGTTCACCGGCTTCAATGACACGCAAAGTGACGACTATGACTTCAATCTCGACTTCAATTCGACTCAAGGTATCAGGTCATAGAATATCAACCGATACAATATATTATACTGATATATTTTTATTGTATCGTCTATTTTTTAGGGTTTTATATTACAGGGATATCCCAGGGGTGCTTATAAAATTTGGATCTTGGGGAGGATGGACTAGTCGAATTATTTTATCCAACAATATAATAAGGGAATATTTTTAACTATTCTTGTGGATTAGAGGAGATAAGTTAGACAATCACACTCCCTCTCTCCCCACAAGATGTAAAACTTATAATTATGTAGTTCTCCGTTTTAGACCAAACATAATTTTAAAAAAAATAAACTATTTCAATAACTAACCACAGCTAAAATATATCGTCGTATATAAAAGTTATAAAATAATATTAATTTGTCCCTTTATATTTTAATTTTAAAATTTGACGCTTCTTTTTTCCAGACTAGACTCTAAGAATATATATATATATATATATATATATATATATATATATATATATATATACCTATACATTCTTACTTAAATTATAAAATAAGCATGTACTACAAGTATATATATTTTTTTATCAATATTGAAATAAAATTAATATGCTCTGACTTCACGTAATGTGTATGATTCTTTCTAATACTCTAATACATCTTAATTTTCTTTCCTATTATGATGTACCATAGATTGTTGAAATAAAGATGGAAGAACTTACAATTCTATTTGTAGAAGTTCATTGCTCATAAACTAAAGAACTTTATATTCACAGTTCACACGCAAGGTTTTTTGCAGACTCAAAATTTGTATTACATTGAATTAGGTTTTAAAAACTAAGCTTTATTAAAGACGAAGGAGAATAAAAAAAAAATAATAATAAAAAAACAAAAAAACAAGTTTTGCCAAAATTTTATTGCTTTTCTTATTTATTTTTTACTTGAATGTGTGAAATAAACTTCGAGTTTAACTGACAACGTGAGAGGTTGATGAACTTTTTACCTTGCAAAGCCTTTTTATTTTTATTTATTTATTTTTTTGTGCTCAATATTGAAGTAATAAAACAAAATTGTCCAGCTTTACATATCAAATTTTACTACTTTGCAGTTTATGGCCTATAGCTCAGTTTTGAGATGTTAGATTTTTAAAGTATCTGTTTGTTTTTTACAGAATAAAAAAATTAAAAAGTACTCACAACTCAAATTTCCTTGTATAAACTATTAATAAGGAAAAAAGTATGTACAAAGTAAATGATTCACGTAATGATTCACGCAAATTCAAATTTGCCGCTGTGACTCGCATGAAATAATTTAAGTTATTTCAAGTTGACAATAATTTCTCGATTAGCTCTACCAAAAAGCAAACACATGTGATTATGTACTTATAGAACTTACGTGATTTTTCTGTGTAATGCTTGTTATTGGTGAATATGTGTACAGTATGAAATTAATTTATTATTTTAAAACACGTAAAAGTGTCAATACACATTTTTTATTTATTAATTTTTGGAAAATCTCTCCTACCAACAGTTTTCTTAAAAATCACTTAAAGGCTATCTTTGCAATACATACATAAAACAGAAAATTATAGAGTTTTCCTGCAAGCGCCCGATTTATTAAACGTCACTACTAATAAGTAATAACAGACTTTGTATTTTTTTTTTTTTTGTGTACCCTATATTTTCACAAGAAATTGTAAATGTTAAATTTTTAATTGTGAAAACGTTAAAATAATTAGGAGTATTAGCTACGTTAGTAAAATTTGAATATGAATCTAAAGGTTTAAATGTGTTATAGTTTCGGATACTATTTTCTAGAACTGTCAATTATTTGCGTGTTGAAGATATTTCGTTAATAATAATACTGGCCGAAACTGTTATTGCTTTGAACTTAAAAATATTAATTATAAATACACGAAACATTAAATTTAAATCTTATATTATATTGTATATTTTATTACACTTGGAAAAAGTTTTTTCTTCTTCTTTTTTATTTAACCGCAGCTAAAAATATTTTTATAATCCCCGCAAGTTACAACCAGTTTTTCTTGAGCTTAAATATCAAGTGAGGGATGCTGGGGGGATACTATACTGACACATTTTTTTGTTATAAAGTTTGTAGTAGATGGAAATTGATATTATATATATATATATATTAGCATACCACCGATATTTCCCTTTACTTTATCCTTGAAGATCAGCACTAATTAAAGTAACGTTTTTTGTAGTTGAGTCACGACTGCTACCCCCCCAGAACCTGCTTGTGCTCGGGCAATATCCCTTCGTGGTGTACATCACGTCCGCCCTGGCTACAGGTACAAGTGTGTGCAGTGGGGCTCTCATTGCTGCCGACTACGTGCTCACCCTCGCTAGCTGTGTATATGGGTAATATAACTTAATTATCTATGATGGTTGCATTGCATTGCTGCGAGAACTTCAGTTAATACGTACATTTCAACTGTCGATATGAATTTCATACTGCATCTCATAATCAAATCTGAGATTTCAACTATCAACTGAGATGTAGCTTCTAGTAATTTTATTGTTCATCTCATATTAGATATGCTATACTATGTATAATATATTAATCCCAAGTATTGGAATTTAATATTAGCATTTTATATAAGTATTTGATTGATTTTTATAATTTCTAAAACATTGATTACATTGATAGTATAAATCAATACAGTATTAATTTAATATGTTTTGCATACATATAACTCCGCGTAATCATTTTATAAACTTTGACAAGAAATATAACTAATGCAAATAATAAAATGAAAGAAAACAAAATCGACTCAATAAAGTTCAATTTGAAATCAGTTTTATTATTAAATGTGGAGAGAGTATTGTATTTTTACATATATTATGACAAAGCTATTTTGCCAAAGATGTTAAACTTAAAACATGCTGAATGCAAATGATCACAATTACACGTAACTTTTACATTGATTTTGTATACATGTTAAATGCAACTAAATGTGATTTGCTTGCTGTTGACAGTGCTACTCTGATCACGGTTGCAGTAGCAACCATTACGACAGTAGAGCTCCTACCCCCTCCGATCACTCAAGTAGGTACTGCTATCGTTCACCATAAATTTACTGGAAACAACGTGAAGAACGACATCGCACTAGTCAAACTAGCTGTACCTCTCCCTCTTGGCTGTAAGTTCTTGAAAATTATAAAAACACTAAAGGATAGTTGAAATAAATTTATTGTAATAATTTCGAATTTATGACTCCAGTGATAAGCTTAGATCTTTACTTAAATTACATTACAAAACACGCACTAAAGATAATTTTATTATATTATTATATGTTTTGATGGCTATATCGCATACTGTAAAACATTACTTTGTGACGTCGTAATAATAACCAACAGCAAATTGGCTATGGCATACGTATATATGTATGTATAATGACTTATACTTATAAGTAGAGAATCATAGATTTGAAACTTATTCATGGCATGGTAAATCGAGCAGGGTTATTTATATCTGAAGAAGAGCTATAGGGATTTTGTAGTTCATATATCGCAAGATAATCTCAGTGCTTCTTGCGAAAAAAAAAAAAAAAATTTTAAGGTTAATTGACTGTGTTTCAGCAACCATTAATACGATATTATTAGCTAAGAGAACGAAAGATTTACACGGCAAGGGGGTGCGAGTGTTTGGCTACGGAGCAGGTTCAGGTAATGCATAATATACTGTATATTCACAAATATTAGAGTCCCTCGTGTTTCATAATAACGTATTTAAATATGTGATAATATATTATATAATGGACACAACATATTTTAAACTTCCTATAAAATTTCCCAGCTAAAATTTTTTTTTTTGTATTTGTATTATTTAAAAAGAAAAAAAACTGAACATATTGAACCATCATTTACACCAAATGTTACACTGGAATGTAAAGATTTTGTTTTATCAGTTCAAATATTAAAAGAAAAATACCATAGTACTATTTTCACTTGCAAGTGATTATTATAACTAATGAAGATAAATTTGGTCCTTTCATAAATCTGAAAATATTCCTGTTGAACACAAACACCATTTCAAATAGTATGGTAAAACATTGCTATAGTGTTTTCAACTTAACTTACGGGATAATTACGGTAGGTTTTCTTCTTCTCATGACATTTCGCGTCCGATGTTTGAAACATCTGTAGATGAGCATGGTCTGAGTGATGAAGTGCTAATGAGAACTTCATTACCTGAAAATGCGGATACCATCGGACGCGAAACGTGAAGAGAAGAACAATCACAACCCCCATGGATATACCGTTTAAACAAAAAAAAAATAATAATAATCTAAATTTCCAACAGTATTAGTACCACTGATCAGCTTGCGTATGACCTATATGAACGTGATGGACAAGAGCTCATGTCAGGTGGTTCTCAAAACACGCAACCTCAGCCCGGGAAGTTCGCAATCTTGCCTTGACACTGATAAAGGAAGCCTCGGCATGTGCTCAGTGAGTAATACTTATTAGTAAACAACGGATGGATCGATCTTGTCCATATAAATATAATTTTGTTTGAGTTTAATAATTTATGATAAATAATCAAAAAAAGTAGCATTTTATGATATTTTAAATAAAAACAAATAAAATCTTGTCGTGTATAAAACACATCATATTAAGAACTCCCGTTTTCTTTAAATATATGTAATACTTTCTTTAAATAATAATTTCAATTTCAATTTTCTTAACTATTCCTTGACAAATTATTTGATATTTTTGTTGACAACCATACACAGGCAGGTGACCGAGGAGGTCCAGTCACATTTCGCAGCAAAGATAACTCCGAACACCATCTAGTTGGACTGCTCAGTTATTTCTATGTAAGTGTCTCAATAATTACTATAACAACAAATTTAAACATGAGAGATATTTAATAGGAGGTGGTACCAGAAATAAAAAATAATATTAATAAATGATTTTGATATCTTAAAACACGTAACAAGTGTCTATAGTGTCCCTCGTTAAATTTTGCCAGACTCCTAATATTTTTTCCAGCCTTTTTTTTCCATACTTTATTTCTACCACACGCACCCACACAAATTCTATGCAAAAGAATACAAATTCAAATTAAGAAGTCCCTATAATAGCCTTTATCTGCGCCGCTTGTGATTGACTAGCGCGCTCTGCTGGTAAGCTCTACTGGTTCCAAATATTTGTGTAACGATAATATTAGTATAGCTATAATTTTACTTTATACGATAGCTTGAACTATGTTTTAAATTTTAAAAAATGTACGTTATTAAAAAACTTTAACATATAACTGTAAACTGTTAAGTTAACGTTCACAGTAAATAGTTATCACAGTAAATGGTTAACGTTATTACTCGATACAGATTTTTCTTACTTGTTGTAAGATAAGTAATGTACAGTGAAAATATGCTGTATAGATTTTCTTTCAATTTTGTTTCACATTCCCCCGATTGAGGCTGCAGTTATTAAATAATTATTATTAGTTATCACTGTTATCATATATAGTAATTGTATAGTTAAATAATGTTTAATAGAAACGTATATATTATAAATCCATCTCTATATCAATATTTTCGATTATCGACTAAATGACCGTAATTAAATATTTTATAATTGCAGCAATGCGGCTCCAGCGTACCAAACTTGTTTATTCGGATCGGAGCTTATCTTGATTTTATCCGAGAACACGTTCCTGCTGCCGTCAATTCTGGATGAAATAAGGATCATTGACGATAAATAATAAATTATTTATTTTTGTTGAAGATTATATTTATTTATGATAAAAATACTATAAGAAATGAAATTTTATTGTGTATGCTTCCCCCTCCCCGCTCCTATTTAAATTTTTTATCCCGTCATCAAAAAACGAGTTCATATCAAGGTCCATATAAGAGGTTAGATGCTCCGGGAAAAGTTTTGACCAAGGTCGCGCAGCTTAAAGCTATTCACCAAAGACGTCATATCACCACTTGCAACTTTGTTCTCCTTATCAGTGACGTAACTAGTGAACGGCATCGTAATGGCTTAGAACCAAGTACAATCCATCGCAAAATGAAATCACATGCGCGAGTTTTGTACTGCACTCAACCTCTTTTTTCAAATTCAAAATCAAAATATATTTATTCATTTCTTTCATCCTACAATCACAATATACAACAAAGCATATCGGCTTAGGTTATTGTATCAGTTGATACAATTAGAAATGATAGTAAATAGGTACACAATTATAACAAACATCAATATATCACAAACATATTTATACATATAGAAAAAATATTTAAATTTAAAAAAAAAAAAAAAAAAAAAAAAACAACAACTATAAATGCATTGTTTATTCTGATTCATTATCTTTCATAAACTCATCAATGGAATAATATTGCTTGTTTAACAGTAGCGTTTTCAATGTTTTTTTTAAACAAAATTGGGTCTTCAATTTCTCTTATATCAGTTGGCAGATTATTATAAATCTGCAAACAACCACAGAAAGGACCTCTATTGTACATTTCAGTTCTTTTATAGACACTAGTAATTTTCACTTTAACATTCCTTGTGTTGTGACTAACAATAAGTGTTTTGAGTTCATATACGTAAGTATAAATATAGATCCTATAACATAATATTTAATTAAATGTACTAGAGTTGAGCATAATTTTAAAAATTATAGTAATTTTTAAGATTTTCTGCAACTAATAAATATTAATAATAAATAATCATGAAACTTTTTTTTTTCTTCGTTTTACACTTCACATAATAGAACATGTATTTTTAATTCTTTCATGTTCAATAGGATGTCCATTTAGAAAATTGCATAAAAAATCCTTACATGAAAATAATAATAGCCTTATGAAAACTCAGTCACTTTTTCATCTATATAACAATTTTTGTTATATTATTCCCAGATTTTGATTAAATAAAAGTAAGGTCTTATAACCGCGGTCTATATTATTATAATAAATAATATAATAATAATTTATTATAATATAATATATAATATTATATTATATAAATATATATATATATATATATATATAATATATAATATAGTAATAATTATTATAATAAATAATATTAATAAAAATTGTATAATAATATTATTTTTATAATATTTATAAATATTATTAAAAATAGTTACTATTAAAAATTATAAATAAATAAAAGTAAGGTCTTATAACCGCGGTCTATATTATTATAATAAATAATATAATAATAATATAATATAATATAATATATAATATTATATTATATAAATATATAATATATAATATAGTAATAATTATTATAATAAATAATATTAATAAAAATTGTATAATAATATTATTTTTGTAATATTTATAAATATTATTTAAAATAGTTACTATTAAAAATTATAAATACGCCTACAATAATCATAAATTCTTTACCCAACTCGCATGAATTACTGTAAAATTACATAAATTTTTATTTTTACATTAATCTTCAAGTTTGAGAAATATGTTTTGTTGTTGTGTGGTATGCGAATACCACAGTGGAGCAAAAAGACGAACTTTGAAATTTGCTGACGAGACTGACATTTACATTTGCAACTTAAAATACAGTTTCTTTACAATTGTTCTAAATAATAAAGATAAATGATAATAATAAGAAAAAACAAGCATTATAGAGGCAGTGCTAAAATTCATTACAAATAATAATAATAAATTATTTTTATTGAGAGCCCATAATAAAAGGTATACACTCACTTACATGGTCCTCTGACATATTTGAACATAATTATCTTGTCAGAGATTTGTAATAAAATAAAGATTGAACATACAGTATAATATTAAATTACTAATAATATTAGATTTAACCATTACTACTCAGTATTTAATTACATATTACATTATCTAAATATACATAAATGGCTATAAAACTCACATCAAATCATATCATAGTTATATGCTTTATCGCAATCAAAATTAACAATAATTGGATTTCTTCTATTAGCTACGTATTTTACGTTAAAAATAGCAATAAAATAGAAAAAAACATTTTAATAAAATATTCAGACTTATACAATTCCCATATTTAAACATTTAATTGTATTGAAGTGTCTTTGAATACAGCATACAAAAATATTTAAAGAAAAGGTTTTTAACACCATAGTTTTAATATATATAATATATTTTTTAATCTATAATTATACAATTTATCAGGTAAACAATTCCACAGTTTAACCCCTTTGACTGAGAATGAGCTATCAAAAATATAACATAGATTTTGGTGGTAATATGAAAAATTTGTGCCTTATTTTTAAGTGGAGTTAAATATTCATAAAGATAAGACGGTTCATTAAAATTTAATAATTTATAAATATAGGAGACAATAAACATAAAAAAATTGGAAATTTTTGAATAAATTTATTTAAAAAAAAAAGAATGCAAGAATGTGTGTGTGTGTGTGTGTGTGTGTGTGTGTGTGTGTGTGTGTGTGTGTGTGTGTGTGTGTGTGTGTGTGTGTGTGTGTGTGTGTGTGTGTGTGTGTGTGTGTGTGTGTGTGTGTGTGTGTGTGTGTGTGTGTGTGTGTGTGTCTTTAATTATAATACCTGCAAAGAAGTGAGTTAAAAACTTACAATCATTATCAATGAACTAGTAATGATTGTTAGATACGAGCTGGTATGGCCGAGTGGTGAAGGCAGCTGACTCTGTACTCCTCACCGAGTATAGGTTCGAGCCACTGCTGGGTGCGTACGTGAAGTGTGAGAGCACAACACGTTGCACGATGCATGTTTACATGCATTCCATGACGACGCACAGTATTCGGGAGGTGCATGATTGATGTGATTGCACCGACCAGCCTGCCTATAGATGTTTCCACGGTTTCTCTAGGCTGTCATGGCGAATGCCGGGCTGTGTACTTAGGCCGTGGCCGGCCCGTGTATGCTTTTCCATTAATTGGAAAGTCCTTACCTGTCGATAAGACAATGTCTTGACTGGGACTGGGATTGGTGTATAGCACGATAACACAATATGGCAATCAAAAAAAAAAAAAAAAAAAAAAAAAAAAAAAAAATTCTCTACTTCACGTGGGTCCTAATAAATATTGATAATTTTTTTTTCTTTTTTGCACACAAAGACTTAAAGATTTTTTATTAGCTCTATTTTTAGAATATAATATATATATATATATATAATATCCACACACACACACACACACTCAAACCTTTATTGCTTTTCAAACTTGTTTTGTGTATACGCAATAAATTTGGAGATTAGCTGACAAGGTGAGAGGGCAATGGATTTTTTTACCTTTCTCAACAAGTCTAAAAATAGTGAGTCATAATTTACATATTTTAACATAAATGGTATATAATTAATTCTACAACCAATTCCAAACATATATGCTTTAGCACATAAACTGCAATTTTATTTTAAATTGCTATATTTATGTTTTATATTATATTATATTTTAGCTTAAGAATTAATATATATATATGAAATAGTTTCTTCAAAAGTTTTATTTTAAAATATCAATGAACTAGTAACGATTGTTAGATAAAAATAAAATAATAGATTCAGCAGAAACTATATCGAGTAAGAAAGGATTTCATGGATTAAGATATTTTGTGCTGCCAAAGTTGCCTATACTTTAAGGCACTAAATTGCTATCATGTCCAGACTAAATAATTTGATTTTATATTAGATAATGTAGATATTTATTCAAATATTATATTATAATAAATCAGTTTATTTATTACGTGAAAATATTTTGTTATTGTAGTCCTGCAATAACAGCTGTAATAGGCTGTTCAAAATGACGCGTAAAATTTACATACCTTCACGTAAGTATCCAAATAACATTGATAGTAACGTAACGTGAGTAAGTATTACATGAATTTACGCATCATTCTGAACAGCCCATAAAATTGTAAAAATGAATATCTTCTATTTCTTATTTTCTTTCCAAGAATACTGTACACACAAGGAACTACTGGCAATGAACGTTTTTTTTATTATTATTTTTTTAATTGTGGTAACGTATTTATGATATCAATTTTTCCATAAGTTAAGAATGTTCAAATTTATTTGAAATAGTTCGCTCATTGCAAGTGGTCCATTGTGATAATATATTTTTTTACCATTCAAACCTTCCGCTAAATTTTAATGTTAATCTTATGAGAAAAAGTAGCGCTGAAATTAAATGGTAAAATATATTAAAAGTGGGAGGTGGCCCACGTCTGGCTCAGGCCTACCTTACTGCTAGTGCAACATTTTCTCCCACTTTTACCGTCACGTGGTTTCCTCTTCCGTCACTTGCTATTCCGGCATTTTGAGTAAACATAAGCGGCCAATAACCTCGTGTTTAGGCAACACCTTCCTTTAATAAGTGGTTCCGGTGATGGCGGGGTCTTCATTCATTCAAAATTTCGGAAGTATCAGTAAGTTTCCAGCACTTATAAGACTTCTATCGCAGTATCTTTTAAATGCACCAATGACGCTTTTATTAAAAAGACAACTTGCATATTCTTACACTCTGTTACTAACTCTGTTGTAATAAAAAATACAGTATTTTGTCCCGCACAAAGAAATTATATTGTGTTATTGTCCCTCGTTTAAGTAGAGCAGCTTTCCTCAACTAGGAATTTTTCCCAGAGATCTACAACAGACTGAATTTAAAGAAAAGGAAGGTTAGTTTGAATAAGCTACTTATTGACTTTTTTAATGAAGAGAGAGAGAGAGAGAGAGAGAGAGAGATTTATTCAGAATTTTTAGTGCTGTCATTCTCTTGCACCGTGCTGACACGAAAAATTCATTATATAAATTCATTATGTAAATTATGTAAATTCATTATATAAATAAGAGCCTTGATTAAAAAAAAATCGGAAAACTTATAACAATTGAACAAAAAAAAAAAAAAAAAAAATAGACAAGGTAACTTGAAAATGTCGATATATTATATCATATAAATTGACATCATAGCTACTAATACTCATGCGTTGCGTTGCATGATCACTTTAATATTTTGTTTTTACTCTTTTGTAGCACCTGCAAAGGTGTGAGTTATATATTTAGTTATGATTTCTCTACTTCGCATGGATGCTCATAAATATAAACTAAAATAATTTTTGTAAGGAAGACTTTAAAACATTAAATAATTTTTATGTCACGTTAGCTTGTATTTCCAGAATATGTATTCGTATGCCTATATAGGCCTATATAGGCCTATATAGGCATTATATATATAATGCTAAACACATACTCACACACACATAAAATATATTTGAATATATACATAAAACAAGTTTTGCCAAACCTATATTGCTTTTCATACCTGTTTTGTGTGTACGATATAAGTTTGGAGATTAGCTGACAACGTGAGAGGGCAATGAACTTTTTTACACTTCTAGAAAAGTATAAAATTAATGCGTGATTATTTGCATAGCTTAACGTAAATAATATATAATTAATTCTACAATCAGTTCCAAACATTTATTGTATATTATGCTCTTTAATAGTTTTTAATTACTATTTATGTATAATGTTATTTTAACTTAAAAATACGTATGAAATGTTTCTTTTTTAAAAGTTTATTGTTATAATAATATACTACTGTACTCTAAAAGTAGCTTATCTAAATATCTTATCAACTAATATATTAACTATATATGAATAAGATAAAGAATTGAGATTGAATAAATTCGAGTAAGAAAGTACTTAATGAACAAAGAGATTTTGTGTTGCAAAAGTTGCCTACACTTTAAGGCGCTATTATGCGAAACGTGTCAAGAATAATTAAATACCATGATTATATATATATACATATAAAAAAAATGAATTTAAGCTATTCTCTGTATTTTTATATATACTGTTTATTTTACTATTGTGCAATATAATATGTTTTATATATATATATATATATATATATATATATATCAGAAGAGTTCGTTTTCGAGACCAATATACTTATACTGCCAACGGTAAGTAACACTTATTATTTTTTTTCTTATTCTAGGTGATGTTCAATGTTCAATTAATCATCAATTAATTAATTTACCATCGAAAACCAGACCAAGCGAAGTCAAGGATTTAACTGGAAAAACTATGCTCATTTTAGGCTATAGACGTGATACAGGTAACATACATAATGTGTCCTTCAAACTATTAAACTTCAATACATTATACTTATTTGATTATCTTTTTAAATTGTTTTCTATTCTACACAAAAGCTGATGAGAGTTAATAACTCCAGCAGAGTGCAAGGTAAAATTGCTTACTTTATATTTTGTACCTTTGCAGCTGCTGGAATTAAATTCACTCTGCGCTCTACCAGGAGGTGCATTCGAGAAATGCGCCTGCGTAATGCTTTGAGACCTAGACCATATCAGAGTTGTCTGGATACAGAGGGAGTGACACTAGGCATGTGCAGTGTAAGTATACATGTACATTTTCTTTCATAAAAAAATTAAATTCTATTGGCAAATGGAAATAACATGTATTTCTATGAAATGGAGTTTTTCGTCAACTGAAATCTCCATCTGATCGCATTATGGCCATAAGCCTATAGAATTAAAATTTTTAAGAAAGAGACTGTGATAATATTGTGAGATTGTGATAATATTTTTTATTATTCAAAAACTTGCGCGTAATCCGCAATTTTATGTGAATATGACGTACAATCGTTAACAATAATGATGTTCGTATACCCTGTTTTTCGTGCCCCAAACCACAAAAAAAAATGACGATCAACTAATGCTTTTTAAATAGAATTGCGCATTTTTTTTTTTCTTTTGGAGCAAGGGTTTACGAACATTATTAATATCGTTTCCATACAAAATTTGAGGCGCGCAAAAAAACAACGTGTTTAAATTGCAACCTTTTATTTGTCTTCGACTGTGTACAAAATTCTGCAATATGATATAAGTGTTATTGTTATTTTAATAGTTATATAGGTTGAAAAATGTACGTACTGTATCAAGGAAAATTTTATTCTTTACCTTTACTCTACGGTAAAAAAGTAAAAGATTTATATGACAGACAATGTCCATATATGAGAGGTTAGATGCTCCGGGAAAAGTTTTGGCCAAGGTCGCACAGCTTAAAGAAATTCACCAAAGACGTCATATCACCGGGTGTATTTTTATAATAATAATAATAATAATAATAAATATTTATTGAGCAAAGGAAAACATACAGACATGAAAACAGCCGAAGTCAAAACATAGCAGGTTGCTCAAAAGGATGATTAAAAAGGCAAAGCCCATCTAGTTAATCATCCATAAATAAAAAATAAAAATTAATAATAATAAAAAAAAAAATGCATATTATCACCTGCATATCAATGCATATGCACCTTATCAGTGACGTAACTGGTGAACGCTGGTGAACGGCATCGTATTGGCTTAGAATCAAATACATCCATCACAAAATAAAATCAACTGCGCGAGTTTTATGCTGCGCTCAACCTCTTTATTATTATGGACCTTGTATGACAGAGTGTATACGTGCTACAAACTTTAAAAACTTCGAGAGCAAGATTTCGAAATGCTACAAAGGAAAGAATAACCACCGGGAACTTTTTCTTTGTATACCTGAGAGCTGATTAATTAAGATACTATTCAAAATAACTGAAGCTGACCTGAGCATCACTATAATACTTGTTAGATGTGGGACAGACTATAGTTGCTTGCGTGTTTCCTAAGAGACAAAAATAAATAAGTAATTATTATGTTAGCTCATTTTCAGCACACTTTGTTCAATACAGCAAGATTTATGCTATATACTTCATATAGTAACTATATATTATGTTACATAGCAAAAAACAATATATTGTAAAGTTTAATTATTTATGCTGTTCTAATTGCATCATTTATGATATAATGACATAAATGTAGCTTAATTAAATTACGTTATTTATTCTTTTCGTAACAGATTGCTTGTGGTAATTCAAGTATCCTAGCGTGCTTCGAAATCAGCACTCGTAAAAATACTCGTACATACTCCTCAAATACTGTACTAAAATAACAATAATAATATACTACATAGACAAAAATATATACGTAAAATTATGCTAGCCCGATTTCAGTAACACTTATTCAGAGCAATTTTCAAACAGTATAATAAATATGTT
The DNA here is from genome assembly GCA_949318235.1 of Ecdyonurus torrentis. Taxonomy (NCBI): domain Eukaryota; kingdom Metazoa; phylum Arthropoda; class Insecta; order Ephemeroptera; family Heptageniidae; genus Ecdyonurus; species Ecdyonurus torrentis. The sequence goes on from OX439130.1 coordinate 46,801,364, forward strand.
CTACATAATAGTATTATTAGATATGTAATTCCAAAATAACAAAAATTATGCTAAATAATAATGCTAATAATAATAATCGCATAAATCATAAATGTATAGCATAAATTACGTAATTTATTTTAACAATGAGTAGTAGTAAAAATCATGATATATATTTCTCATATTAAATCTCACGTATACTGTACAACCTTGCACAATCTGAGGAGAAGATGTAAAGTAGACAACTTAATATATTATAATAATACAAAAGAATCGGAGATAAAACAAAATATTCGATTATTTTGTCAGTATTAATAATACCACACAACAATATTTGGCATCATAGTTAATGTTTGTTGTTAACAGATTTTTGAATAATTTTTTTTTTTTTTTTTTTTTTTTTTGTATAGTGAATTTAATTAATGCAATTTTAATTTTCAAATTTATATTTTGTACTTTTTTTTTCAGCAACACGATGTGGGAGGTCCAGTTTTGTACAGACACGAGGGAGATGCGGCCTTTACTTTGGTCGGCATTATGAACTACTACAAGGTAATACAATCCATTTATTTTGTGTGGATCCATGTTTATGTATCAAAGTTTGACATCATTGGAGTTTGTTATGGAAATCATTGACGTTAAAGATTAAAAACTTTGGTCAAAATGAAGCACTGAGGTGATTTAGCATCCTAGTGACAGAAAAATCAGCTTTTTGGCACAGTTAAATTTACATTACTTAAAAATCATATGTTTTTATTTTCTCTCTATCCATTTAGTGCTTAAATCTGTTCAAATAGTACAAACTGTATAAATTTGATTTTAGTATTAGCACTCACAGGAAAATGAAAAGAACTAAAATAATAATAATAATAAAATCGTGATTTTTGAGCATTCTATATGTTGGACGTGCTAGAAGAGAGCAAGCAAGACACACAAAACTTATTTCTGGAAAATATTTTGTATCTAATATGTAAATAACCTATGAGCTGTATAATACAAAGTTGAAATTTTGTCCCATTTTGCGAATAAAAAAGCCAAGCAAAGCAAAAAGAAAAAAATTTGACCAGTAGTTTTTCTGCAGAACTGTCTTGCTGATACCCAGGGGTAGAAGTGGCTTTGACTCTTAAAAAGAGTGGAAGTTCCATAAGCCCAATGTTAAATCAAAATTCTTTTGCGGGGACAGGTCCCCTCAAGTCCCCCCTCACTTGTACCCCTGCAGTGATGCCATATTTAAAATAACAAAATTAATTTTTAGCATTACACGTTATAATTGAAAACTCATGCGATTTCAGAAAGTAATATACCATCCACTAAAGGTTCTAATTTTTCTCGTTTTTCGTTTTTTCTTAGACGTGCGCCTCTGCAACACCAAATCTCTTCACAAGAATTGGACCTGTGGTAGAGCTCATTAAAAAGTAAATCCCATTATAACATCGTATTACAAAATGAGCTATTTTGTGAGATGTATTTGTTAAATTATATTTTACCTAAAACTGAAGTATTTTTATTATTGATTTTTTCATTTCAACAATAAAAGCCTTGAATGGAAATAATAACTATTTAATTCAGTTTTTGGTTAAAAAGACAAAAACTAGCACAGAAAATAAGAGCAACAAATTTTCTTGATAATGAATAATAAAAGCCAAGAAACCTCTATAAAATTATTTTTACGTAAGGCAAGTTAGGCAAGTACCACTTCATGAATCTTGTATTGTTTTTTATGACATTTTCAACCCCCACTCAAAAAATAAAAATAAATAACAATAATAATAATGAGTTAACCCCGAATCATCATGCGCAAGTGTTATTATTATATTTATAATAATATTAATAATTATAATTTTAGTATTTAAATCATATCTTTCAGGAAACTCACAACATGCATTTTATCATGTTAAATAAAACGTTAATTTGGCAACCTATGCTGCATGTAGTTCTAGTATGCAAAGTTTTTGTGTGTATTTCTCCTATGAATGACGTCACAAGAGCAATAACCTATCTACCTTTTCTTTTGACCTTCCTAGTTTGTATAGTTTAATGTCAAACTGACAAAATACCTCAACTAGCTTTGCCTTCTTTCTTGTTTCCAATATGTTAGGTTACGTCTCTCTCTCTCTCTCTCTCTCTCTCTCTCTCTCTCTCTCTCTCTCTCTCTTCCATCAGCAAGTTACACGTAAAATTGACGTAACTTATTAACAAATATTCCTTTAAAAAAATTAAATATAAAAAGAGTTGACGTAATATAAAATTACTTTAAAAAAATACAATTCTTTTACAAGAATTGCAAAGATTCATTTACATAATATAGCAACATATTATTACATTATTATAAAGTATCTCTACCAGGTTAAAATTAACTGCAGCACGTGAAAAATTGTAAATATTTTTTTAACTTTGCTAACTTTTTCTGAAATTATCATATTATTTTCTTTTAACATTGACAAAAAGTTAGCGTCAATTTTTTTATCACGTTGTTTATTGTAATTTAAATTGTTTTTATGGTTAATAGAATCACGTTTTTCAGTTGACTAATAAGCCTCCAGCACATACGGAGGAATATTTTTATTTTATGCAATACCATAAATTTGATTGTAATTTCAGTACTTTTGAATGTGAAAATAGCAAGCCATCTAATTCATTGTATGTGTGAAAAATATTGCGTTGTGTGAACAACCGTTCGTAAAAAAAGTAATAATAATATATCTATTGATATAGGATTGCAAAGTAATAAATATCGTATTTTGTATGACGTATTTACAGAAATAAAATATTTTTATTTGAATATCTCATTTAATAGAAACAACATTCATTGTAACTCCTTCCTTATTTACATAATAATACATGAACAAAAATAAATTCTTAACAATTATGCTAGCTCAATGCAGCAACATTTTATGCATATAACATCATAATTAATGCTTTATTTTATAGTAACTGTGCAGTACTACATAGCATAAAAATAGTCCAGATGTTGGGCATAATTACTTTATATAGTATTACAAAATATCAACAATTTTGCTCTGTTCAATGAAGTATAAATTAGATTATTGATTTTTTCCGTGTACGTAATACAAAGCAAAAGAAAAAACATTATGAATTCTGGGTCAGTTTTGTTTTAATTATTTGATTAGGAATAAAAATTTGAAGCATTTGAGAAAAAAGAAAACAATTATGTGTTTAAATAATGATAATACAATACAAAGTTTAGTTTTTATAGAATTGAGGGATTTTCTCCAGAAAGACGTGTAAAGATTTAAAAACCAAAAATATTTTCCTCTCTTTTATTTTTCTAATATAATATAGGCTTTTCCGGGTCCCCTCCACATAAAATAATAAAGAATATAAAATTTTGACGATGCATTCTAAAACGTCAGTTAGTTTTCAAAACTGCGATGCAGAAGATGAAAGAGCTGCAGCTTATTGCTTGCGTCATTTTGGCGAGCCTCTTAGCTGTAAGTATTGTATTTTTTTAATATGTCTTAACTCTGGTAAATATTACTTGAAATAAAAGTAATATATATGTTATTGTTATATTAATCTACTAAGCATATTCAGGAATTTGCGACGGCAAGGGAAGAAGGAATTGATAACTCAAAATAAAATTTAAAAACCTATCTAATTAAAATAATAATGATAATATAAGCAAAATATCATAAAATTTTAAAATTTTCACATAGTATTCCCTCACAATGTTACAATTTCATTGGGAAAATTTGTAAAAGAGAGACCCTTCATCACAGGACCTTCTTAATTTACAACTTAATTCATTTTGATTTTTTTTTTTTTAATCTCAGCTTTCCTTACTTACGTGTACTTAAATAGCATACTTATTTTTTAAAACTAAAAATTACATTTTAGGAGTGTATATTTAATTAATAAATTAACTTAATTTTTTGTTTTAATTGTTGATTTTTACAACAAATTTCATAGAAGATAATATAACATATTTATATTATTTAATTTTGCTTTATAAAAAATAAGTAAACTCACTAACTTGATTTATCATTTCATAAGATTGAAAAAGCTTACATCTACTTTAATTAATTTAAGATATTAGGCTGAAATTCATTTCCCTAAATTTACACATTTTCATATGTTAATAATATTATACTTTATTGGAGAGGTGAACATTTAAAATACTAACGTTAGGTTACAGATTCAAATGTGATAATGCCAAGACAGCTAGGTCATCACTCATCATTAAAAGAATATATACGTATTTCTTGCGTTTTTGGGTTATAAGGCATCCTGCAGTAGCCCAATGAATTTGTTTATACCATAAACATTGAAAATTGAAAGTTGTTTTAGTTTTTAGTCTTCTATAGGATGTCACGGTTAAACCAAACTTTAATAGATTTCTAAACAAATACATAATAATAAATAATGGCTCTTATTGGGCTAAATCAGGTTACAAATTTCTCAATAAAATTCAACTGTTTTACAGTACCGTTAGTTAAATTTTAAGCTTAAAAAGAAGAATAATTAAATTAGAATATTTAATTAAATTACTTGAATGACTTGTGTTCACTATGTTTGAAGTCCAACAGTACAATTTAGTTATGCATATTATTAAAATAAGATAATTTTGTTGACTGTTGGCTATACAGAAAAACAAAATTAATTTATATACTTATATAAGTAAATAAATAACATATTTACTCAAAAAGCTTCAATTTACTGACGAGAACCAACTATAAGAAGGAAGGAAGGGGTAAAAAAAAGTGTGAAAAAAATTAGAACATTAATGTATATAAAATTAATATCATGAAAATTTTATTTGATGAAACTATTAGAGTTTAAAGTGAACCTTTTTCCTGTAGGGTGGTTGCATTCATATAAAAGTCGATGCCATATGTGAGTACTTTATAACATGGGCTGGTATGGGAAAATAACACATTTTCCCAGTATAATTATACTTACCAATATTTTGAGAGCTTTGATGATGCTTACAGGTACACTTTTAATTGGGGTTTCAAGTATGCGAGAAAAATAATAATAATAAAAAATAGTAATTATCTAAGGAAAATAGTCAAAAACTACGCTTTTTTCTAAGCTGAGCTATGTTCTTCATTGCTATAAAATTAGGCGCTGAAGCGCATTTATTATGACATCATGCGTATATTATACACCCTATAATAATTATTAAATGCCTACATGAAATGCAATTGATTTTAATACTACGTTTTGCACACCAAACATCTGGTCTATGGTGTGCATCACCTAACATCTGGTCTACGGTGCGCACCACCTAGTATCTGTTCTGCGTTGTGCACCACCTTGAATCACCCTTGCACACCGTAGACTTGATGCAAGGATGATTCAAGGTGGTGCACACCGTAGACTTGATGCAAGGTGGTGCACACCGTAGACCAGATACTAGGTGGTGCGCACCGTAGACTTGATGCAAGGTGGTGCACACCGTAGACCAGCACTAGACCTGAGGAGTGGCGGCCGCACGGCACTTTTGACTCCTCCCCAGGTGGTGTGCACCGTAGACCTGTTGCATATTGACTCCGCCTAGGTGGTTTGCACACTAGACCTCGTTATTAGTAGGCATTCGTCACGAACCTGCATTTGGGGTGCTGGTGCGCACCGTATTACTATTTGAATTAATATTACAGATATAGAAACAGCCATTGCCTGGCAACGTATAAAGGCACAGGCAACAGAGGGGGATATTATTTTCGCGGTAAACTGTACCTATCTAAATATACGTATCTTAGCTTCCACTAGACCACAGGGCTCATATAAATATTATTTACAATTGATTTCACTCATTAATCAGAGCTCAAAAATTCCAAATATATATATATATATATATATATATATATATATATTTATTTTCGGTAATTTAAATTTTATTAGAATTATTTGAAGTTTATAAAATATACTTTGATGTTTATAAGATTTTTATCAGATAAAATGCCAATACAATTTTATAATTTTTATTCGCGTAATATATATATATATATATATATATATATATATATATATATATATATATATATATATATATATATATATATATATATATATATATATATATATATATATATATATATATATATATATATATATATATATATTATATTATATTTATATATATCCAAAACCCAGTCAGGTAGCATGTAGCTTAGAGTATTTTGGTATCATAATTGTTGTGCTAAACGTTTAAAGGTATTCATCTTGACTCTTGAGTATTATCACGGCAGGCTCCCCTCCACTTGAGATTAAGAATTATATATAAATATAATGGGCAATGCGAGGTTGCTAACCAGTCAGTTTTCAAATTTGCAACTATGATGAACAAGCATCAGTTTATTGTTTGCGTTGTGATGGCGACTTTCTTGGTCGTAAGTATATTATTTAATGCATTGTCTATATAAAAATTGATTTTAATTTATTTAATTAATGTGTTTTATATAATTATTATTTCATTATTTAGACATTTTCCAACGAAGGCATAGCCTAATTTGTTGCTTTATATTTATATTTTACAATCAATTAAAATAATAATATTCTATTATAAATGAAATTTCATTAAATTTAATAGTTGGTTGTTATAATTTAAAGTACATACCTCTTTCTAACATTTTTACTATTCTGATCTTCATTTTTATAGTTCAAAATATATTTATTCATTTCTTTCATCCTACAATCACAATATACAAAAGCATATCGGCTTAGGTTTTTTAGCTTTCTTGATTTTTTAATCCATACGCTAATATGCCATATAATAAATGATGGTAAGCTTTGAATAAATTTTCCGTAAATATCATATTTTTACAAAGCTATTACTTTTTTTAATATGACTGCTAAAAGCCTATAATTCCTCAAGCATAGCTGATAACTACCATTGAAAAGTGTTTGTTTAATGAAAATTCAAATTTAGGCCAAGGTTAACATCTACAAATAAAATATTGACAATAAAAATGATAGTCAAACTTACATTATACTAAAACGAACTTATAAAATGCAACTTTAAAATAAATATCTTATTTAAACTGTAACTATTCAATATTATATCATAATATACATTTATGGTCAAGTTGTTTACAATAAGAGTTATTTAAAATAAAAATTAATTTAAAACATTTAAAAAAATATGAGTGGACTCGCTCTAGGGCCCGGACTTAGTCATTTTTTAAAAGATTAAAATAACAAAATACGTATTTTAATTATAAATTGAATTATAAGTACACAAACATTACAAATGATCCTCTATAAATTCAATTATTGCATAACAATGTTTATTATCAGTAACAAAAATATTTTTATTTTATTATCAAATATTTTGTGGTCAGTTTGAGCTCGTATTGATATTAGTTTAACTTATGAAATAATTTTATGTTACCACACAATTGAACTCTTTTATACATTTCTGTCCTAGTGTATATTATATATTTTATTATTGTTTAGTTTTTCAAAATTTCTTGTGTTATGTTGATGTTCTACTTCATGGCTTTTAAAAAACTCCTTGTTTTTAAAAATTTTCATTGCACATTCCATAATATAAACACAAGGTAGGGCTAGAATATTTAAGATCTTAAATACGTCTCTACATTCCGCTCTATATTTTGCACAACACATTATTCGTATGACTTTTGTTGTAGTATAAACACTCTTTTTGCATTAATTGAATCTACCCAATGCAAAACACCATATTTTAAATGGAAATGGAAATAAGCGTAATACATTAATCATTAATTGATAAAAGTCATTCTATTTGACAGTACTGGTTTAACTCTCTTTTTGATATCAAATATAGTTGATGATAATTTTTTAGAGTCTTGATCTATATATGATCAGACAACCTTAAATTTTTGACAATAGTTATACTAAGAAATGTTGTTTTATTTGTTATTTGCTAGTAAAATGTCTTCCTCATCAAAATTTTCAAAATTAATCTTTTTATTTTTTATTTTTTTAAATTTTTAATATTTCTGTTTTATTTACATTAAATTTTAAACCATTTTGATGAAAATAAGCTTTTACTTGTAATCGGGCATGAACGAATTAATAGTTTTTATAATGTTTTAATTTAGAACTTTATTTTTATTTGCACCTGTTATTTAAATTTTGAATCAATCACATCCCTGGGTGTGCGGAGTCATCTAGGTATCATGTAAAATCATTTATATAAAGTATGAACAAAACAGGATCCCTTATTGATCCTTGTGTAACAGAATAAATTATAGTTTTAAATTTTGTTATGTATTTTACATTGTTTTCTCCTAAAGGCAATTTCAACGTATTGTTTTCTGTTTTTTTAAAAAGAACTGATCCATTCGTGACTTTTACCTCTGATTCCATATGTATATATAGTTCTAATAATTAAAAATTAGCAATTATATGTGTAAATTATATATATATATATATATATATATATATATATATATATATATATATATATATATATATATATATTACCGAGCTGGTATGGCCGAGTGGTGAAGGCAGATGACTCGCAACTCTGTACTCCTCACCGAGTATAGGTTCGAGCCACTGCTGGGTGCGTACGTGAAGTGTGAGAGCACAAAACGTTGCACGATGCATGTTTACATGCATTCCATGACGACGCACAGTATTCGGGAGGTGCATGATTGATGTGATTGCACCGACCAGCCTGCGTAGATGTTTCCACGGTTTCTCTAGGCTGTCATGGCGAATGCCGGGTTGTGTACTTAGGCCGTGGTCGACCCGTGTGTGCTTTTCAATTAATTGGAAAGTCCTTATCTGTCGATAAGACAATGTCTTGACTGGGACTGGGATTGGTATACAGCACGATAATACAATATGGCAACAACAACAAAAATAATAAAAAAAATGTATATATACTGTAATATAATTTTTTTTCAAGTAAAATTTTTAATAGATATGATACCAAATTAATACAGTAAAACTAATATTGGCATGCTAAATTAGATTGGATTGCTATTTAATTGAAATAATCAAGTTGAATTATTTTGTATGTGATAAAAGAAACTTTTCCCATATTTCATGTCTCGTATATGGATAGTTTTATGATCAATACTGTATTAAATTTAATAAATTTCTCGTTAAAAACAAATTGAAATCTCTAAAAATAATTGCTATAAATATTATATTTCAATGCAATTTAATTTTAATTTTTACATTTTTATTCTTCTTTAGTTCATTATTGTGATACAAAACTATTTTTAGATGCAATGTATGAGCATGAGTGCTGCCAATGTGGACATAAAAGAGACCCAAAAACAGCTGACAATAGGTTCTGCAGTCTCTTTCTTCGAAATAGATGACGAGGATTTGGAATCCAATGCAACGCATGACGTCACGGAGCAATATGAGGAAATTCCAGAGGAGTTGGACTTGGAAGAGGAAAGCGAAGAACATACAAACTGTGAGTAAAACGATTTTTTAACAGCAATAGCATTATTTATGAATTTTGTATTATACAGTAGGATAAATGGTAATAAAGGATTTTTGTTGAATGTGCCGCTTAAAAGAAAATGAAAGTAATGAGGAAAGTAATGAGGAAAGTAATGAGGAAAGTAATGAGGAAAGTAATGAGGAAGTTTTCATAAAGTTAAATGTTGGTTTTGAGCACATATTTAGAAAGAGTTTAACAACATGGATAAACACGTAATAGTTTAGCACAATTTGGTCAGTACAGCATAATTTATGCTATATTGCATAATAAATATGTAACATTGCATAAATGTTATCTTGTATGTAAAGCATAATAATTTGCAGTTCTAATTTGTGTGTAGCTCTAATTTAGCACAATTTATGTTATATAATGACATAAATGCAGCATAAATTACGTGATTTATTCTTTTTTGTAGTGAATTTTATTGAAGTTAATATATTTACCTGTATTGATTACGGTTAAGTAATTAATTCACTATAAAATGCCCGCCCTTCGCCGCAGAAGATTATAACGTCATTTTCCGATGCTCGTTTGTTTAAATTTGCAGTGGATTTTGATCGCCTTCTGCAAATAAATAAAAGAAAAAAAATTAATAAACTTGAGCAAAAATTTGTAGAACAGAAAAAATAGTTGAAGCAAGTAATGTTAATGTAACAGCAGAACAATATTAATGTTAAAACCAGTTCAGACTCCAAAAAATGACAATTGTTATACACGTAAAGTAGGAGATTTACTTCAAAAAGAGGGTGGGATATCATTTCGTTATTGTGTCTCAAAGGAGCTACTAATGGGAGTGTGTATTGCTGTAATTATACATTAAAAATTTAGGAAGAAGGGGAACTCAGGCACAAAATCTTAATGTGGGTGATAAGAGAGTATTGAACAGAGGAAACAGGAAAATATATACATTACTACCCTAAATTTGAGCTTTTAACTCTATTTTTAGCATTCGTTTACTCAAATTTGAGTTTCAATTCTCAAATTTGATTTTTTTTTTTACTCAGCTTTGAGAATTGTTACTCAAATTTGACTTCAAAACTGAAAGTAACAACTCAGAATGAATTTTCAAATTCAAAATAATACTCAAATTAATATTTGAAGGGTTGATACTCAAATTTGATACTCCAAAAATATAAAAACTCATTTTACACAATTGTGTTCTAAAATGTCTAAAGTGTTTTTTAATGTTCTATGCAAAAAATTAATCACATGATATAATTTTTCCTATTTTCCTATTTTTTTTCCTATTTTCTGCCCAAAATGTGCGTTTTTTCAGAAAATAACCAACCCGCAAAAAAAATTATTGCATTTTTGGATGTAACTTGAATATGATGAAATAGATCAAAAGTAAAGTAAGGCTGTTTGCCGATGATAGTGTAGTGTATCAAGAGATAAAGAATCAAGAGGATATTTAGGAACTTCAAAGAGACCTATTTCTTATTGACGATTGGGTTATGAAAATTAATTATTTTTAAATAAGTCTAAATGTACATTAGTGAAGTTTGAAGTTTACTAGGAGAAAGAAAGATAATAACGTTTTAGAGTACAATATTAAGAGGCCGTTTTACTCTCTATACGCTGCCTGCTTGCTGCCCATTCAAATCAATGTAATCGTACTTCCAAGATTTCTCCGCAATTAATACACCTAGAGATGCCAAATTTTTAACACATTATTACAAATATATTATCTAGACCTTCAAGGAGCCGATTTTCGATATCTTTTTTTGTTCTGTTTTTAACCAATTAAAATGTTGCTATTGAGTTTATAAAAAAAGCGCTCCTTGAATGCCTTCGTTTTTTTAATAGCTTTTCAATGGTTGAAAAATAATTTCTATTCGATGCTTAATTAATTAAATAAATTGGAATTACAATGTTATATTTATCGTACTAGGGAAATGCGCCACTGTGGACAGTTACAGAAGTATGTTCTATTTTGCTTTTAGTCGAGTATTTTTCAATATTTTCTATCATCACGATATATACTTTTATTATTGCTAAGAAAGTGTACGAAGGTCAGCTTAGTAAACTCCCAAAACAGCGGATGTTATGTAAAATATTATCTCGTCTAATATCAGAGTAGTTTATAGGTGAATGAGAAAAAAAATGACTATACGAGTTGCTGGCTAGACATAATCAAGCTAACATTCAATAATCCGTATAATGTTGGGACCTTATAAAATTATTATAAATATGTCATGATTGCGATATACTTATGGTCATTGCAGGTCAAGCATTGCTTTCATCTTAAAAAAATATATTTAAAGTTATTTACCCCATAATTAGAAGAAGAAAAAATGAAGAAGAGAAGGAAGAAAAAAAAATAGATCAAAAGGATCAAGATTGTGATAACTACAGGTTTATTTATTAATATTGAACTATCATATTATAATTAAATAAAACAATTTTTGAAAAAAAGAAGGGGAAAAAAAAAAAAAAAAAAAACGCGGAAAAAAATACACGATATTTTTAGATTTACGTGCAATATTATATATAATATATATATATATATATTATATATATAATGATAAAATAAAATAATTAAAAAAGTACAATATTATACTAAAACAACAATTCGGAAGAAAATAAACTGATATTATCGGCACACTATAAGAAAATGGATATATTATTAATTAATTAAAATATTTGGACAATATCACTTATTTTTATTTTAATGTAAATATATTATATTGCTTGCAAATAATTTATATAATTATACACCTTTCTGATGAACTGTCACAATTTGGAGATCAACGGCAATTTATTTTCTTCTTCAAATTTGTGTTTTCGTTTATATAATATTATTACTTATTATTTATATTGTATCATTTGCACGTAGACTTTTAAGAGTTAATATTTTTTTATTGTAATATGCATTATCTAATTTGCATGGAAGAAGCAAATTGCATATTTCTATGATTATATATATTATGTGAATTTTTCCTTTTACAATATTATACAAAAAATATATAAATGCGTTATATTATAGTATAAGAATTTTTGCTGTCTATAGATTCAATATTATGTACAAAATACTCTCTTCGTTCTTTGCAAGGCTCTAGCTTGGTTTGAAACCTGTTATCACTGCCTTACATACCAATCTATTGTATTCGTTTCCTGTGATTATTGGTCACTCTGATGACGTATGACCACTCGATTTCAGTCATTTAAGTTTCCTGCCTTATCTTAGATTTTGATCTTTTAGACAGTTTGTTTACATTTATATTTTCCAGAGAGTAAAACGGCCTCTTAAGGGAGAAAATCTAAAGGTAGAAAAAGACTACAACTATTTAGGAATTACGTGAGATTCTGAACTCAGATGGAGTAAACATGTAAATAAAGTTGCAGCAGGAGCTAATAAAAACAAATAGGTTTTGTATATAGCAACTTAAAAGGAACAAGAGTTAACAAAGGGAATATGACATGGTCAGTAAATCAAACACCATAAAAAAAATCTGATTTTTAACCCTGCATATTTGCCAAAATTAAGTTAAGTCTTCAATGTCTAATATTTTTGCTTTAAAATATGCATAATCATTATTAATAAATAGAATTTTATTATTTTATAAAACATTTTTTTATTGCATGAAAAATAGTAATAATACCTTAAATTTTTTAAATTAAATCAGTTATTTATTAATTTTTTGTTGTTGAATTTAGACTGTTACGATATTTTACAAGTATTGTGCTTGATACCCAAAATTTATATAACGTAAACGATGCTATATTCTATCCTCAACCTTTAACGATATCGTTACATTTAAAATTAAACCCACGATAACATTACTATAATGATGTTTTTTTTTTGTTAACGATAACTATAAATCATAGTTTAATGTTTTCATTGAAATAAAAGATTTCAAATTTAAGATTCATTACTGTATACTATACGCAGTTGGGAAAGTATTTCCGAAAAGCCTCAGGCATGCGTTGGGACAGGGGTGTAGGAAGGGAGGGGGGTTCAGAGCACGGACCCCCCCCCTCCGTCAGGTCTGAAAAAACATGGGCAAAGGGTAAGGGTTTCCCCCTTTGGCTATGCTCACTATAGGCTGGACCCCCCCCCCCCCCCCGTTGCAAAATCATGGATACACCATTGCCCTGGGAATACTATAAATTAATTCTTTGTGTCATTTCAGCTCATTTCACTTACTATGTATGTATAAAAAAAATCAAGTTTCCAACACATTCTTGAAAGTTTTGGGAAAGTTTTAGAAAAGGAGGCGCTAAGTAGCATAAATAATTTGCATATGAAAAAATCATTTTCCGTGTCAGGCTATTGATTTTCATGAATACACGACAGAAAAATATGTAAAAAGAGTTTAAAAAATAGCCATGGTGGGATTCAAACTCAGGACTTTGAGATTAGAAGTACTCGTTTCAAACAATTCTACCACCGACTTTCTTATAAAATAAAGATGTAAAACTTTAATTTGTATTTTCATTTTATCTTAGTTCGTTGGAATTCATTTTAAGAAATAAGAAATTAAATATATAAAATAATAATTTTTTTTATAAAATTAGCATTTATAATTAATAAAGAAGGTAATATTACACATAAATTAATAATTTTTATACAAATATTTTATTGGAAAGCATCGGGAACAATTAAGGAAGTGGGACAAGTTTGGGAAAGGTTTCCCACACAGCACAGATTGAGATATCATACATATAATATATATGCTTTTTATATACATATACCAAAGGTAACTATATGTATAATAAACATAATATGTACCGCAAGGAAATGAATGAATGAGGGATGTTGATCGTATGATAAACGTTCAAACGTCCTACTTCGTGCGTATATTATACTTATATCACAAGACCCAAAGTATATTATGTATACCATACGGATACTATACGTATAGAAGGTAAATGCTGAAAAAAATTTAAAATATTGATTGTATACCAATTACTCTGGTATTAACTCCAAATCTGATACGTACCCAACTCACTCATTATTTGCCCCGGCTCACTTATTGTTTAACACTTACCACACTGCAGTGGACTCTAAAATTGCTGTATTTTAATATGTCAAGTTGGGTATTTAAGCTTAACATTTTGGGAAACCTGACAGTAGTGAGTTCTTCAGATGCCAAGCCATACAGCTAATAACTTCTATCAGTTATAAAAACAATACAAAATAAAGTATCAATTTTATAAAAAAGTTATGATTCTACACATTACTATAATTTTTTTCAATAGTCACTCCAAACTTTTAATTAACAATCCTAATTACATTTTATGTTTTCTTTGGAAGTTTTTGATTTAGAACTTTTAAAAGCATTTTGATTCAAAGATGAATTAAAAATGAAGCTAATTTTTAAGTTTCAAAAACTTGGTTATTAAAATACGCTGTAATTAGCACTTTTAATTAACATCTATTAAAGGTTTGGAGGTATACGTTTAGTAAATGTTTACAAATAGTTTATGCGTAGATGTAATTTTCAAAAATATTGCATACCAATTCTATACGTATAATATACATTTACACTCCATATGTAAAATATATATAAATAGCAGTTTACCAAATGAATACATATATTATATGTATGAAAATAATATGCATATATCTGGTATATGGTAGATGAAAGGTATATGTATATTATCTCATTGTGTGCTGTGTGGGTTAGGAACATTTATATAATTACTTTATATATATAATATAATAATAATTTTTGATATGTAACATGTAGACATGTGGATATATATCTTAATTATTGTACAAATCTTTTTCTTTTTTTTTACCACGTCGGGAAAACTTACGGAGAGCAGTAGAGTTTAGAAAGCTAATTAATGCGGGAAAGCTTTAGGAAAGGTTTAGGAAAGGAACCTAAGATATAATAATTTGGATATATTATTTTTGTGTTAATCAAAATTTTGGGTAATGTCAAGGAAAGATTTCGGCATTTCCCAATTCCCATTCTTTGTCCAAATATGTCCGAGTTTCCACGGAAACTTTCTGGTACCTGGGACTGTACAAATTTTATAAAACTGTTGATCCATAACTATAATTATCATTATAGTATTGTCATCGTACGTACGATAATGGAACCCGCAAGACTGAATTTTATGCATTTTACGCAAAGGTATAAAAAAAACGTTTATAGAATCTTTTTCTTTTTCTTGAATCAAAGATTTTTGATACGCTTTTCATTGATTCATTGAAAAATAGCTATAATAATGTTCATGAAATAAAACGTATAAATGAAATTTATTCAGTCTTGTAGTCGTTACCTAAATTTACTTTAACGTTAACCGTTAACGTTAAGTTAATTTTATATAAAACTATAACGATAACGTTAACTCTAATTTATCCCCAACTATAACGTTACCTTTAACGTTAACTTGCATTGACTATAACGTTAACAGCTTTTTAAGACGATATGTATTTTTTATGATTATTCATAAGTTTAATAATTTATAAAGTTAATATTTTACTTGTATTTGCTCACTATAAATAAAAGGTTTTATTTTATTTATCATTTCTCTCACCTTGTCCGTTGATATTGTATTTTAGTCAGTATAAAGTAAAATTTTCTTTCAAAAGTAACGCTATATTAACTTCAATTTTTGTAAATTATAACTATACCGTTACTTTTTGCAATGTTGTTAATCTTAATATATAAATGACCAGTTAACGTTATAGTTAACTAAACATTAACGATTTTGCATTAACGACTACAAAACTAAATTTATTACTAAAAAAAATAACTAATCGTAGGTAAAAATCAAATACACGTCGTAAATAGGTATAGTGACGTCGTGATGATATGTCATTATTAATGTAATTATTAACTTAACAACAACAACAAAATCTGAGCACTATCTCAATTTGGTGTGCATATTTTGGAGAATGATCTCTGAATAAAGGTATTGACGTCAATAGAAGAATCTTCATACTCCTTATAAATATGTCCTCAAAACAGGGTCTAAACTTCATGGAGACTTCCCCATTGTCACAACAAAATCAAGATGTATGTCTTGCATAATTTATATCATTTTGAAAAAATTTCAGCATCTCTCTATCTTTTATTATTATTACATACTCGCAGCTTTAATTAGCAAATGTATAAATTCAATACAATAAGTTAATTAAAACATAACATAAATTTAGTTAAGAGTTAATAGTTTTTGCAAAATAATAATAATTACATGAAAAAATCAAATCGACTAATACCAAACATAGCCCAGAAGATTGCTGTATAATTTATTAACACCTCATTTTTAAACTACAGTATATAAAATTGTAATATTTGTTTAAATATCCATCTGTTTATAACTTATTATTGTTTGGCGTAAGGAAAACTAAAGTCTACATATCGATCTTCTCGCGTCAAGATGAAGCTACTACACTTTACAAATTTCCGAAGAATGAACGATCTACACTTTACAAATCTGCGGCTACCTGGAGCTCCACACACCTGTTTTATATATCACAGGGTCTTAAAGCGACACACAACCCTAAAAATATTTTTTTTTTTTGTTCTTTCCTAAAACAATTCAATAGTAATCAGTCGTTTATTTGACTTTTCTAGTCCGCGGGATGGGCGAGCCCCGCGAGGGTAACGATATAGAGTACACGCCCCTCTACTATGAGTGTAAAAAATTTGTACCCCCTGCTGTACCTGGTAAGCTTACCTGTGAAGGTGTACAGATTTTTTACTCACACAGTAAAGGAAATCTCTGACGTCAGAGATTTCCTCTTTACCCTCGCGGGGCTTGCTTATTCCGCGGGCTGGAAAGGTCAAATAAACGAATAATTTCTATTGAATTACTTGAGAATAGAACAAAAAATACTTATTTTTAGGGTTGTGTATCACTTTAAGGGTTTCTTACTGCAAAATTTGAGGAAAGTAAGAAACTTTCAGGGTTTATTAAACTCATCCTGGTGAACACTTCTGGCAGGGGTGCCCACGCCTAAGTTCAACCTGGTGACGTGGGGCGACCTTCAAAGGTGGCACATAGACCCTTTTGGTTTTAATTTTGTTCCTGGGGTTGTCTACAGTGGTAGGAGAATTTTCTTTTTTGTGATCTACGTACAATTAAATGTCAAATATTGAAAAATAAAATTAAATTCAAAAATTCAAAAAGCGTCCCAAAAATAAAAATTCAAGTGAAAAAAGTGTAGAAGCCTCATCTTGACGACTAATTTATATATATTTTTTTTGTAAATTTATTACAGCATTCGCAAAATATATTTTCCTTTTTTTTTTTTTTTTTAATAAAAAGTCTATAAGATTATTCGTGTATAAGTATGTATGTATGTAATCAGTAAAAATCAGCAACTCTAACCCGTATTTGCGACTGTATACAATAAGCAACAATGTATATGTATAAATCTGTAAATCACATTATGTTTTTATTATTCATATATTGTAAATATACCATTATCATTTATTTAGTACATTAATATTATATTATAAATACTGATATTTTCTAGCCACGCTGCCCGGACAAGGACGCATTACTGGAAATACGGTTGCAGTAACGCCGAACACATTATATCCCTTCATGGCTTACGTGTTTAGTTCTACTGGCACTGGTGCCACAAGAAAATGCACGGGTGTTTTAATCACCTCACAATATGTTCTTACTGCAGCATCCTGTGTATATGAGTAAGAATGCATTTCTATTTCTTAAATACTTTATTTTTTTGCACTTAACATATTGTAGCTTTCCCGATATAATTACCAATTCGGAACGTAAGTTATTTTTTTAGAAAGTTCAGATTGAAGTTTTTATTTTTATTGACCCAGGCAGTTAAAACACGCTCATATTAGATTATTTAACATAAATTATAATGTTTTTATCATATTATTCTTATATTTTAGTCTGTAATTAATTTATATTTAATCGAAAAATTGACTTCGGATGCAAGCTTTTTTTAACTTGATATGTGTGTGTGTGTGTGTGTGTGTGTGTGTGTGTGTGTGGATGGATGGAAAGAGGGGGAGGGGGTTAGCACTAAAACCCGATATTAATCAAAACGACGTATTTTTGCTCAGTTTGGCTCTGCCTTAGTCAGTTTTGATCAAAACCCTGTTTTATTTCAACTTTTAGTCTTTTGTAAGCATTTTGTAAAAAAGCAAAACTTGGTGTAATATTAATATTAGTTTCGGTCTTTGAATTTTGATCAAAGCAGAAAAATCATAAGCCTAAAATGAACATTTCTCAACAATTTATGTAATGGTGAGGGACTACAGTATATTATGCATTATGTTAAAGAATTATTATTTATAGGAATTTAGTTTATTAATTACTTGAATCGCACAATGTGTTCCGCGTAAGGTGAATTTCAAATGGTTTGACCAGTATAAAAGGAAGTTGAGACTACATGTAAAATAATCTTACTGGGTGCACCCTAGGGTCAGGCTCGGACTGGCCATAAGAGTAAGTCCGCAATTGCGGACGTGGCCCCCCCTGTTTGGAGGCCCCTAACAGTAAGGCCCAAAAAAGGGGCGTAACTAGGTTGTTACGCCCCCTTTGTGGCCCCTAAAGAGGGTGGTACACCCCTTTTGCGGACGAGGCCCCTTGATTGTCAGTCCGACCCTGACCCTAGCTATTTAATAATAATTTATCAGTTTTTTCTTTAAATAGTTACTTACAATTAAATGTAAATTAAAAGCTATTTAAAAAACCATTTAACCGCATATTCCCTTATAACTTGCGCACTAACAAATACAAGTGAGATATTAAAATTAAAAATATTTCTTGTTCTGTATTTTCTAATGACAACCCAGTACACCTTGTTTTACGGAAATGCATGTTACTTTTCATGTAATTTTCAAAAATTTAACTGAAACATATTTGACATATTACATGAAGAGTGCTTTTAGGCAAGTGGTTGCAGATTGTTTTTAACTTTAGTTTGTTCTCTGTAAACTACACACAAATATTGATTCAGCTTCGATATTTTTCCTTTGTTAAGGACACCTAATCACGACGTCACTAATAAAGTTTTTAATAAGTAAATTACATTCAAGTGAGCGTCAAATTCTAAAATAATTTAAACTCATTGTCAGCTGTTAACAACCTCATTCAAACTAATTTAGTTAAAAATTCTAATTTTTTTTACTTAAGAAAAAGTTTAATTGCTAAGTAGGTACATGTAGAATTTAGAGTTAAGAATTTTTCTTAATTACTTTTAAAGGATTTTCACTGAACAAGTTTTGTCTATTTTTTTTACGTACCTAACCCGAGATTCTAACAATGTAGGCGATAGGCCGACTTGTTATCGGTCACTATTATGATATAAACCAAGGCCTCCCAGCAAGCCTCATGCAAAATTAGTGTTATTATTATTATTATATTTTTTACTATTATTATTATTATTATTTTGCAAAATTATGAATATTATCATTGATGGATTTAATTACTGCTGGTTTGGTCACCATTCAGCGACATGATTTTTAAACTAATTAAATAAGTAGCTTCCTTTTTTAAGGTTTTATAAAGTAATCTTAATGAACTAAAAGTGAAAAGATTTGCAGTGACCACTAATTCATACAAAATATTCGATCTAATTGAAATATTATTATTTTTATCTGTTTTCTTTGTTTCTTCTTATAACATAACACCAAGCTCACATTGAGCCAAGGTATAATGAAAATGATAATAACGCCATAAGTTTACGCGGAGACTAAATGATAGCATGGTGACGAAGAGACTGTAGGCTCAGCACTTTCCGCACGATATCAGCTGTGCGAAGGGCTACTGCTTTCTGCATGACATGGATGTGTTTCTCTTTTAGTTGCATCTTTCTTGCAGCAGCTGACCACTCCTTGCTGACCAATCTATGGGCATTATTATTATCATCATTTTTTTTTTTTTTAGTGCAAGCTCTGTTTTAGTAGCAACAGGTGTCATTGCACCACCACCAGCTCCAGCTATTGTTGGAACAGCAATTATACACCCTAAATTTGTTAATAAGGACTATTCAAAAGCAAATTTAGCATACTCTTCAAATTATGATGTTGCTTTGGTTAAACTAAGCCCTACTCAAACTATATCAGGTAAGTACCAATTAATTTATTCAGTATTATATGAGCTCTTTGCTAATCTTTTATTTTTATAGTGATAGTATGATGTATAAATTAAAGCAAAATAATGCAAATATAAAGTTATTCAGTTAAATTTATTTTATTGTCACTCGCTTCCAGCAACAAAAAAGGTTGCTAAAAATTGTTATTATTATTAATAATGATAAGTATATTATACTATTACTATTAAATCATTAAATAACTTTATCATTGTAAACTAAATATTTTAAAACACTAATTACTATTTACATTTTTTTTTTTTTTTTTTTTTGCTTATTCACATTTTGTTCCGTAGTGTATAAAACTATAAATGACTTGCCAGATCAAAGTTGTTTACCTTCCACTACGTGATTATTTAAAAAATTAATAATTCTTAATTATAAATAGTCTTTGTTCATCGTGTTTAAAAAGCATGCGTGCAGTATGTGTGTGTACTCTTTCTGAGTTGCATTCAAAGAATCTTAAGGTTTGCATAATTATACAAATCAACATTTTACATTATTTTCCGTACATTGTTGTATGATTTCAGATAGCGTGAATATTATTCGAATAGCTTCAAAGGAACAAACATATGACACAAAATCCTTAACAGGAAGATCAATGTTCATGATTGGTTTTGGCCTTTCTGCTCGTAAGTACAAAAATATTCACAGACACACACACACACACACACATGTATATATATATATATGCACCAGTCCACGTAAAAAAAAAAAACAGTAGTACTGTCTGTTTGGTATAAAATGACACACATATTGTTAAATATGCCATTATAAATTCTCACTTTTTAATTAACATACAGTGCATTTCAAAAAAATAGATTTCGCTGAAATTGATATATTTTGTTAATAATCCATTACACATGATACCAAATTTCAGGAACGTGCAATCATAATTCGAATTTTCAGAGTGCGAAATTCAAACGGTATAGGGGTTTTCACAGTAAATTAATAAAAAAATAGAGATGCTGCTCTTTGGGAGCTTTTTTTTTTTTTTTTTTTTTTTTTTTTTGACCCTAGTATGACAACTAATAAGTTCGACCATGACCAAAAAATCGATTTTTAAATAATCGATTGTGGTGAAAAAATGCATCAATATTGCCCAATTATGCTATTTTTCCCACTTCTTCTGACAGCCGTGACACCCAAACCGCTGCGAATTTGTTGATGATTTTTTATGGGGATATAGTTGGTATGTATTGTAAAATGTAAATAACCTTAATAATTTCTCATGTTAAAAAAAAAAAAATCGGGAATTTTGAAAATTTAGAAAAATTAATTCCTCGCATTTTGAAAGAATATTTTCTCAAAAAGTGATTTTTTGAAATTTTTTTTATGTACATAGTCAAAGTTGTCAGCTACAAGGTGTATAAGGTCTCCAAGATATTTTTTTGATTTTAGGATAATTAAAAAATTTTGAACATTGGAATAAATCTTATTCTCGCGACTTTTATTTTTATTTAAAATCATTTTAATTTTTAAATGTTGCTTTTTAGTAGTAGTTAGTAATTTTATTAAGTAATATAACATAATTGTACAAAATTTTAATTTTTGTGTAGATTTTGGCGGCAATTTTAAAAATACATTTTTTTAGATTGTAACCATATTCAACCTCAGTTTATCAAAAAGTATATTTTTTTTAAGTATTATTTTTTATGGTTACAATCCAAAAAAAATGTATTTTTAAATTGCCGTCACGGCTGAGAGAAAAAGTGGGAAAATAGCATAATTGGGCAATATTGATGAATTTTTTCACCACAGTCGATTATTTAAAAATCGATTCTTTGGTCATGGTCGAACTTATTAGTTGTCATACTAGGGTAAAAAAAAATCCCAAAGAGCAGCATCTGTATTTTTTATTAATTTACTATGAAACCCCTATACCGTTTGAATTTCACGCGCTCAAAATTCGAACTTGGATTGCACGATCCTGAAATTTGTTATTTATCATGTGTAATGGATCATTAACAAAATATATTAATTTCAGCGAAATCTATTTTTTTGAAATGTACTACTTTTTTTTTTGTTTTGTTTTGTTTTGTTTTGTTTTGATTTGTTTTGTTTTGTTTTGTTTTGTTTTGTTTTGACGTTGACTGGTCCATATTACTAGACGGGAATTTTCATATGAATGAAACATTAAGAAAATTAATTCTAAAGCCTTACTTCGTCTGAAATTATATATTTGGTATATAACACATCGAAAGCAACGTGAAAAAGTTTTTGCCATGCTTGGGAATCGAACCTAGGGCTTGCCAGCAGCCACATCTAATTCACGCTCGGATGCCCAAAACATCGGGCTATATTGGCTACACACACTTTCACACCTCCAACATATCATATACCAAACACCTCTAGGGTAACCAGCTGTTTCACTATTACTCACTGGCGCCTAAAGGCACCTTGGCGCTGCGCGTCCTCGCTACCGCCAAGATTCAAACACAACTAAGCCTCGAAAAGCTATATTACAACCGGCGAAAGGGGAAGTAATATGGACGGGAAATTAATCCCAATATTACGAGATGAGAATTTTTGTATGAATTAAACATACAACATACAAACATGTATTTTGTTTGTTGAAAGAAATGGTTAAAAAATTTTGACTTTTGAATTTGAAATATACTGTATAAATTATATATAAATAAAAACAGTAGCTGACCTATTAAAGCATATTCTGATATGCTTTTTATGTCCTGAATATTCGTATTAGTTGCTCTATGATTAATTAAAGTGATCCCTTTTAACATGGGTTTAGATAGGACGGTGCGAAACAAAAAATCACTTTTGGTGAAACGACTGTACTACATTTATAGTTACTATATACAATAAATATACTCTGGAGGTAGCTCGATTCTTTACATGCTCGATTCTTTACAATTTACACGCGTTAGAATGTTATAGACAGGCAGGTAGGACAAAAATGTCCCTCTTACATGTCTTCCGATTCCCTGTATAAATTTGTAGACAAGCATGATTCAAGCTTTTACACTCCAGCGCCGCGATTGGCAGCCAAAACTACTATTACTAATACTGCTTCACAAATGTTTCACAAATAATCGTCATTTAAAAAAAAAACATAATAAAAGAAAATACAATTTTTGAAATAACAATTTTGGTTATCTCTGTTTACGTCACATTTTATATCGTTTTTTTTTCTTTTCTTACCTTTAGTCAGCCTTATATCATAATAGTTAAAATAGCCCCCAAACGTATCGCAGTGTTCCCTAGAGAGAGAGAAATTTAAAACAGCGTGTCTAAAAAATCAGCCAAGAGTTGGAAGACATATAAGGGACATTGGTAGGACAATAGATTGGGCTATTCCTATAGGTAGGATGTAGGGTGTTGAAGTGGAGAGGGTGGCGGTTAAATAATAAGGCGTCGCTAATATTGTTTTTATTTTGTTTAAACTAACAATACAAGTACAAACATTATAAATGTATTATATAAGTTTATTGAATGATTTGTAAGTCATCACACCTGGTATTGCAGTTGTTATAACTGCAGTGTATAGTTGCGCAAGCGCTAGCGTGGACATTGAATGAAATAAATTTAATTTACCTTACCTGTAGAAGCAAGTGTAAAAGCACAGAACTTTTAAATATATATATTTTTTAGGTGAGATAAATGAAAGCAACAATTGGTTCATATTTAACTGCACAGTTCAGTTTATTTTCAGTTGTGACAACTATTTATATTTCTCTTTGTGTGTGTGTGTGTGTGTGTGTGTGTGTGTGTGTGTGTGTGTGTGTGTGTGTGTGTGTGTGTGTGTGTGTGTGTGTGTGTGTGTGTGTGTGTGTGTGTGTGTGTGTGTGTGTGTGTGTGTCCTGAACACTCACAGATTGAATACATTGTGTCGCATTTGAACTTTTTGGATTTTAAATTTATTGTTAAAAATTTCCCATTGAATATGCACATGTAATTCATGTAAGCCTTTGTTGCACAGTGCACGCAGTAGTTGCAGTAAGTATTATTTTATCGCATTAAAAATTGTGGTGTAAATAGTAGACTAAAACTACCAGCTCTAGAATTACGTTTGCTTCCTGCAGTAATAGGTTTGAAAATTTTAAACATACTGCTTCATATACTTATGTAAGATTTTTAGCACAAACATCAATTGATGCAACTCTCATCTTTCCTTTTTCTTTTGTTTATTTATTTATTTATTTATTTGTCAACCAAAAACAGGCTTGCGCCCAATACATTGCACCCAATTACATTGACATTTTATTATGCTTGTTACGTGTACTCATTGTTCATAATAAAAACATATCTAATAGCTCTATTTAGAGTACGCTGTAATCTAATTATTTGATTTTCACTAATATTATACTGTACATAATCCCAAATGCAAAATATTTACAAAAATCAAGCATTTTTTTTATTTGGGGGAGGCGGCATTGTTAATAGAGTTCCAAATCAAGGTTGTGGAGGTTCCGATCCTTTAGTGAATAAAAATATATGGTTAATAAATTAAAATAAATATATATATAACAATATTATACTAGCTGAATATATAAACCGATTTCACTCATATTTGAGAGCCGCCATTTTTTTGGTCAGGAATCCACAGGCCAGAATAGGAAAAATGTAATTTTTATTTTTTAAATAGCAAAATAAACTTCTAACCTCTTTCTACGCCTTATATTTCTAGTTCTTAATATCTTAATAAACTACAAAAATATGAGAAAAATACTTACAGTCGAAATAAATTTTAATTTTTGCGACAAATGAGGAATTATAATGTTTCCCCTATGCTGGACAGTGCATTATGCACCACAAACATGGCAACAAAGCGCAAAGAGGTGCAAAGGGTCTGTACAGTATAAAATACCAAGTACTCTCTCTCCATAAGACCCTCCCCCCCCCCCATTGTTGAGAGGTCACGATTGCCAGTAAACAGCATGTTATTTGAACAATATTTTCAACGGTTTGGTGAGAGTACTTGGTATTTTCTAGAGACAATATAATTATATGATATGCACAGTTATATGTGTGATCAATTTCTATTATGAAAAGAAAATATTAAAATTTTTAATTGCATGCTTGCAGTTGGTGGTGTGGAAGCCTTGTATACAACAAGCATGAGAGTTATGTCTTCCTCGCAGTGCTACAGAGCTATGAGAGACAGTTTCTATCGAGTTGGCTTACATCAGAGCTGTCTTGATACAAGTAGTGGCACAGTTGGAATGTGCACGGTTAGTATAAAATCACACTTAATTTGAGTTAATGAAATGATTATATATTAAAAGTAATAAAAAAAGTTAACATATCAATTAAATGGAATTAAATACCTAATTTAATACACAGAAAAAAATACTAAAAATATAAATAAGCCTTTAGTTAAATATTTACGGGAATAAGATATTCACAGAAGATATCTACTTAGACTGAAACTTTTAAGTTAAGCAATATTTTTGAAAAACTCAAATCCTACATGTGTGGGGTGATCACATATACATTTACAATGATGTCACTATACATTTAAATATAATTAGGCTCCAGAAGTTTTACGCAAGATGCAAAAACAGAGACGTGGAAAATATAATCGAAACGTTTAAAGAAAAAAAATTAATTTGTTTTTCAAAGTTCAGGGATCGAAAAAAAATAATTAAAAAGTAATAAAAATTACAGATTTTGAACATTGAAAATTGCTCAAACGATTTAAAAATTAAAATAATAAGTTATTTATTTTTTGTTTTCAACAGATAAGGTTTGTTTTAATTTTGAAATAAAACTATAAAAGTCAATGAAGTCTTATTTTCAAAACGATTTGGCCAATAATGTTGATCTACTGCTACGAAAAAAGGTGAAAAACTATAGATCATTTTACATTTATTTAGTTTTTAAATAGCAAACTTTGAGCATCATTGTAAACATGGATTATTATTTTTGATAGATTACTCTTTTTATTTAAAAATTTATGCAATTGACCACTTGCAATGAACGAACTTTTTAAAATAATTTGAATAATTCTTAATGCATTTCTTATGTAAAAATCGGTTTCACTTACTTGCTGCAACAATTAAAAACATTTTATTACAAGTGGTCCATAAAGCTTACGAAATGAATCCATTTTTTTAATAATTCCATGTAGTCACATATGCAAAGTTTAAAGAGCATACACGCGGGATATTCTAAATTTACAAATAACAATAAGGGTACTTTTATATATAAGCAAAAATTTATTATATACTGAAAAACTTTGTTTGACATTTAACCTACATTGAATATATGTGTGTGTGTGTGTGTATATATATATATATATATATATATACACACACACACATATTATATATATTATACGTATATGTTAGCATATGTTAGCATATGATACCTGAAATTGATCCAAACTAGGTATTTTTGCTGATTTCGGCTTTTAGTTCGTCGCTTTTGACCAAAACCCGGAATGCCAGTTTATTTCGGCTTTTGGTCACTATATTTTAATCAATAATAGTTTTGAGCATTTTGCAAAAAAGCAAAACCTGTTTTTTTTTTGTCTTTGAATTTTGACCAGAACTAGTTGTGGTCAAAACAGAACAATCAAAAGCCGGAAAATGAACAATCCTCAACTTAATTATTTGCTTAGAGAGAGAGAGAGAGAGAGAGAATACGGCACGATAAATAAAAAAAGTTCAAATATTTATTTTAATTTACAAAAAGAGTGATATATTATGAGTATGTTCTAGAGCTGTAATAAACTTGAAATATTTTTAGCCCGGGCTGAAATTTTTTTAGCCCGGTGTGACTTGAAACCCGGGTTTAGCTTGAAATCGAGCTTAAACTCGAAAAACAAGCCAAAGCTCGGAAAGCTGGATATTTGAGCCGAAGTTTGAAAACGACCTTTAAGCCTATAAAGATAAAAGCTCGATTTTCATTATATAAAAAAAAAAAAGAAAAAAAATGCTTTTGAAGGATAAAAATGTATAAATAATTAAAACGAATTTTAATAATATTTTAAACAGCTTATTTTGCATGATAGAATATTAAAAACAGATTTTAAACATATATTACAAACTTTTTTTTCTAAAAAAATTGTTCTTTAGCTCGATTTATTTTCAAAAGCTTGTTTTTTTCATGAGTCATTCACGACCTCAACTCGAAATATTTCGTTTTTGATCTAAAAGCTCGAAACCCGGGTTGACCATTTTAAAAAAAACGAGCACCCGAAGATTTTGGCCCGGACGGGTGCTCGAACCGGTTTAAATTTACAGCTCTACTATGCTCCCTTATACATTGGTTCAAAGTTCAAGTTCACCTTACTTTATCCAGTGATAACGATATATTTTAAAATATTTCTTATGCGTATTCAGTTGAATGTTTGTGTCTGTGCGGAACACAGCACGGTTTATTATTTCATAATATTCGTTAGAAACGAAATAAGAAAGTGTTTGAATTTGAAAAGTTCACAGCACACGTACATTGCTGCTGTGCAAATTATAAGTGAATATATATATATATATATATATATATATATATATATATATATATATATATATATATATATATATATATATATATATATATATATATATTACATAGTGTTTAATTTACATTTAACCGTAAGTACCCGTTAAAATAATAATAATAATTTATTACTGAAAAGACCACGTGCAATAAAATGATTTTAATTGTTGCAACAAGTGAAAACGATTTTTTTTTCCCGTTAGAAATGCATTAAAAATATTTTAAGTTATTTTAAAAAGTTCGTTCAATGCATTATAGTCTATTGCTAGGTCAAACAGTAAGTTTATATTTCGTATTGTCTCAATTTATATCTCGTATCTATAGTCCTAAGATTTAAATCTAAATTATGGTTAGCGCATTCTAATCAATTAATCTTTCAGACCATGTTTTTTTTTGTATGTACTATTCACAATCTTAAGCCCAATAAAGAACTATTATTATTATTATATATTTTGCATTTCAAGTAAAATAATAAAATATATTGATTTAACGCCTTAATTATAATAACAAAACATTATACATAATGTTTATAGTCTTAATCTTTACATAATGTTTACATAATGTTTATAGTCTTAAATCATTGCATAACACTCTAAAATTTGGTGCATTACTTTAGTTACGAATACTAACTTATCTAAGACATACACTTTTAAGTTATTATGAGTAGCTAAAATAATGCATTTTAGCAAATTATTAAAAATAGCTATTTTAACTTAAAATAGCTTAAAAAGACTTTTAAAAACTTAAAACAACTTAAATTAGCTATTTTAATAACTTGTTAAAATGCATTATTTAAGCTACTCATAATAACTTAAAAGTGATTATCTTAAATAAGTTAGGATTCGTAACTAAAGTAATGCACCATTTTTTAGAGTGTAAAATTCTAAGTTGAGAAATGTTCATTTTCCGGCTTTTGATTTTTCTATTTTGACCACAACTAGTTCTGGTCAAAATTCAAAGACCAAAAGTAGATATAAATGTTTACACCGGGTTTTGCTTTTTGCAAAATGCTCAAAACTAGTGTTGATCAAAATATAGTGACCAAAAGCCGAAATAAACTGGCATCCCGGAATTTGGTCAAAAGCAACGAACCAAAAGCCGAAACGAGCAAAAATGCCTACTTTGGGTCAATTTCGGGTTTTGATGCTAAAATATACATAATCAAAAAAATAATCAACAATTTGTATTAAAAGTCACTATATGAGATTTAAAAAATTATGACGATTATAAACATAAAATCGAATTAAATAAAATGCAAGTTTCATTTTAAATGATTTAACGTTTCGTAAGAATAAATATTTTCCACGGTTCTTTGTAGGATTGACATTTGGAGAAATGCACGTGCATGGCACTTTTAAATTTTAAAAGTTTCTCATACGTGGCAATCATGCAAGGAAATTTTTTAATTGGCTGAAAGCCATTTTGCTTTGTTAAGTGACACTAAATTTGAACGCGTTGAAGGCGTTGTTTAACTTCTAGACTAGATCAAAAAGGTTATATTTGAGAAATAATCTAAAGTTTTTGAATTTATATATAACCAAATATTTGTTATAGATGTTGTGGTGCTGGAGACTCGTTTAAATTATATATATTTTATATTTTGTCTTATAAAACGTCTTCGCAACTTCCAAATTATATATGATTTTTATTTCAGCAAGGCGATGTGGGAGCTCCAGTACTTTACAAATTTGGCACAGATAATTCTTACAGTTTGGTTGGCATTGCCAATTATTTCCATGTAAGTATGCATGCTACAGTATTTTTACTTCTCAAAAATGCCTACCGTTTTTATTATAATTATTCTCATACCAGTGGCTCATTATTTGATAATTTGATTTGTTTATTGTTTTCCAAAAACAGACAATGTTACTTGTCCAATATATTGATGGTACACACTACATAAACATAATATATAATATACAATTAATTAGATGATATATACTGTATATGGTCATTGGGCTAGATGTCGAACAGCTAAGGAAAAGTTTCGACTTTGAGGCGTAGTTTTATTATGAAATGGCGTAATAAAAATCATAAGAACCTTTTTTTATATTTATTATATATTTAAAATATAATCTAAACAATAAAATTATAAACATTATGCATATTTAATTAAGGAATGAAATAATTATGAAATATTTCACCCAAAATGATAGATGTCGAACGTCGTTATGAAACTACCCGAATCGCGAATTATGCAAAGGTAAATGACGAACAAGTTAATTATTAAGGCGATAACTAAACCGCTGCAATGAGCTATTTTATGACGAGAATTTTCCGTATGGAATACTCTTAAATTAATAAATTTATATTTATTAACATTTTAAGACATTTAAGTATATTATTAAAAACGTTTCTTGTTATATATATAAATGATGTACATTTATAGTAATACGTACCGGTAATCAAAAGGCAGAAGCATTTCCTAAGCAGGCAAATAAGTGCAGGTACACATGTTATTATTTAGTCATATAGTAGACTAATAAAACCCACTGTATTGTATTTCGTATTTAATTTCATTTTAACAATATATTTACGCACCCCAAAATAAACTTTACTTTTCCGCGATACGCCATTGCACAATCATTGCCAATCATAATATTTATACATACAGCTGATTTCATTGCAGCCAACAAAATAAATTACAATGAGCGGTAAAAAATAAATTAAATACAATTCCTAATTTAGGGTCTATGCATTCATGTTAAAGTCACGCCATGTTGGATAACTCAATAAACATGGAAAAAAAAACACATAGGAAAAAAAACACTTTATGCTATATTTTTTAGATCATTGCGATGAGAGATAAATATAGCAACAAAAAATTGACAGATTTTCGAAAGAAAATTGTCTTAAAGAAAGTTATATAGTTCTATATGCTCAGCAATGTTATTCACTATACTCCAGTATGGCCTCCAAGTGCATTAAATATGACGTCATATACGCATACGCCCTATAAGGTGGTGTCATTCATGTTAAAGTCGACGCCATAAAAGTGAGCGGTAAATAATATGGGCCAGAGAGGTAGTTTTTTTTCCAAAGAAAATAGCCAAAAACTATGTTTGTCCTGCTGAGCAATATAATTCATTGCTCAAAAAGAGCATCGAAAAGCATTCAGAATGACGTCATGCGCACACACCCTATTTTTGAATTTCTGTCTTTAATTTTTAGCCCATGGTTTATTTTTATTACAGCGCAGTAATAATGTTATATAAGGTATAGTTTGTTACCATATAGCTACATGACAAAAAATATATATATTAATAATAAAAATTGACAGCGGCAAATAATCACAAAATAATAATGTTGTAAGTATACGTTCTCCGCTGAACTATAATAGTGGCACTATAAATATAGCTATATATAATTATCATTAAAAAACACACTCTGTGATCACTTTATATTATACCAGATATGTACCGGAATGAGGGAAGCATGCAAAGAGATACGGATAATTCTGCTGTGCTCGCTGTATTACTCGTACCATATTATGCTCATCATACATAATATATGGCTCCACAACATCACTTTGGTCAAACAGCAATTTTGTGACACTCTATCCAATTGAATCTGTCCATTGGTGCCTTTATTACCATATGGCATACAAACATGGTGAGTATCACAGAACACAGAGCTGCAGTATAATCCTGATATCATGCATATGCCTCTGTCACACCAATATGCAATGGAAGTAAAATACAGAACACAGCATTTATACGTATCTTATGCATATATGCTTCCTTCTTCCCCGCTATCTCAGATTAGTGTGAGAAGCATATATGCATATCATGATTAATGCAGCTCTGTTTTCTGTGATACCATGTTTGCTTGGTATGATGATAATAAAATCTCCGAGGCCTAATGGAAAGGTTCTGCTTTGATCGTTTATGTTAAACGTATGTATTTTCTGTTGTCATCGTTGCTTTGTATGATTATATTGACTGCATTATATATATACTCATATATTGATTTGATGTATGTGTATATAATGAAATCATTATACAATAGAAAGCATCAATGAAAACAGAAAATATTCCCCCTTAATTTTGAGTGAGAACTTTGTTGTTGTTTTGTTTGGCCCAGGAGATGTATAGACATACACACACATGCAATAAGCATATATAATGGAAGTAATACAGAACACAGAATTTATCCGTATCTCATGCATCATGCTTCCCTCTTCTCCAGTATATCATATTGGTGTGAGAGAGGCAAATGCATGAGATCAGAATAACTGTAGCTCTGTGTTCTGTGATACTCACCATGTTTGTATGTATGATAATATAATCTCCGAGGCACCATAACAGAAATATTCTAAAAAGTGCGAGTCATCATACACATATATGGCTCCACAACATTTGTTTGGTCAAACAGCAAATTTACAGGGTGCCTATCCTCTGTTATCATTGACACCCATATTCTTTTACATACCTTCAGCTTCATAGTGCCTAAATCTGCTGGGGTGACGTTGCCCAAATATTCAAAATATTTAAAGTTTCTGATTTGATTTACATTCATAGAAACATATTATATAACTATTTTGCTTAAAGATACAGCAAAGAGTATAAGTTCATTTTTTTTTTTTTTTTTTTTTTTTAACATTTGGTTTCATGGAGATATAAATTCTGAAAATTGGACAATAGTCAACCCAACGGGCCAATGGCACCCCTTACTTTTTGAAAGTAATCATTGCATTTCACTTACACATACCATCAATGAGTACAGAAAAAAAACATTCTGCTAATATTCTGTAAGTCCACTTTTAGAATCTGTCCGTTGGTGTCTGCTCGGAGATTATAATACCATACATACAAACATGGTGAGTACAGAACACAGAGAGCTGCAGTAATCCTGATCTCATGCTTATGCCTCTCTTACACTTGTGTTCTGTATTACTACCAAATATTGCTTATCGTACATGGCTCTACACATCTCCTGGGCCAAACAACAAGGTTCTCACTCAAAATTGAAGAGACATATATTGTGTTTTCATTAATGCTTTCTACTCTACATTATATGTACATAGCAATGAAGCATATGAGCTAACGTATATTCAGATATGATCATAGAAAGCAATAATAATAACAGGAAATTATTATCGTACATTTTTTTACAGTATATACTTACTTTCTAAGTCAGAACCTTTCCATTTAGACTTACAGATTTTTAGCCATAGCAAAAAAAAAAAAAAAATGATATTACAGGTAACACTGAAGCTGCGCAGTCATCCGGATCTCATATGCCCCTTGTATCCCATATATGCCGGAATGAGAGAAGCATGCATATTTTACAGCATACATATAATATGAGATGA
>OX439130.1:46839844-46842344 GCA_949318235.1 Ecdyonurus torrentis
TGGGTGCAACACTTTGTAGTTGCTTGAAAAAACAAAACAACTAAGTATTTGCTTACACAAACCAAAATTAAATTCAATTTCTTAAAAGTTTAATTTAATTTCAGGTACCGTAAATATTGTGAACGTAGCTTCAAAGGAAGAAACATATGACACAATATCTTTAGCAGAAAAAACGATGCTTCTGGTTGGATACGGTCCCCCTAGTGGTATGTAGTGTGGTTGACTAGTGGTATGCAGATGTTCTTTACATATTTTTTACTTGCAATTCTACAGTGTGTTTACAGAGCCTGTGTGGACTCTAAATGCTAAATTGATAAAATATAAGATATTAAACGGGGAAAAACTTTTTAAATAAGAAATTAAAGTTTAAATTTTGACATTTTAAAAATAAAAGCATTAATAAAATCAGTTTACTTACACTCTTCAAAAGTCTAAAAAGTGCAAAATTCATAAGAATTTTTCCAAAAAATGCAAAGAATCAATTTATTTTCTGTATTTTTTTTATTTTTGCGTCACAATTGACCATCTGGGAGAACAAATTTAAAGTTGAAAAGATCGTAATTGTTACGCACATCATTCTTAAAGCAGTGTGCATTTTAACTGCAGTGTGCTGTACTAAATATTGTATTGGAGTACAAATTGTAATTTAGGACTGGCAATAAAAGCAGCAAA
Source organism: Ecdyonurus torrentis (assembly GCA_949318235.1). Taxonomy (NCBI): domain Eukaryota; kingdom Metazoa; phylum Arthropoda; class Insecta; order Ephemeroptera; family Heptageniidae; genus Ecdyonurus; species Ecdyonurus torrentis. The sequence goes on from OX439130.1 coordinate 46,840,517, forward strand.
TTATTTACTGTTGTACTTAATGAATTGCATCGAAAACTGCAGAATTATCTAAATTTGGCAACGCGTATAATAGTTTTGTTTTTTTTCACCTGCCTATTCTTTAATTTTTTTGAAAGTTACTTAAAAGTTATAAAACCAGACTTTTCATTTACCATATTATCTTCAAGAATCTTTACAGTTTTTGTTATTATCCCATCATCATCGCAGTGTAGCTTATTTTATATACAGTAGAACTATTGATACATATAAACTAAAATTATTTGTATGTATATACAATATACATATTATATGATAATATATAAACAGAAGTCTATATGTCATAAAATGCCATAAAATAATATAATAATGCATTGTTGGGACAAAAAATTGTAATGCCATAAATCTGCACTACCTTATCTTATATGTATATGTTGTAAGGTATTAAAATATTTACTTGTGATAGTATATACAGTAGCAGCTAAATGGGTATAATACAACAGTTTTGTAGACGTTACCTAAATTTTCTATAACGTTAACGTTAAGTTAATTTTATCCAAAACTCTCCCTTTAACGATAACCTTAAAGCAATAGACCACATAAAACAACATGTGCTTTTTAATGAATAAACACGAAATAGGATCTTCAAAACTGATGACAATTTTTACCAGAATGTTAATGTAGCCCCACGAGAGAGCGTGAAAAAACTATAAAGTATGCAATTTGCGTGAAAATTCATGTTTATGACGTCAAAAACATGCAAAAATTAGAATGAAAATGTTATGCGGGTTGCATAAATCGAACTTTCTGATCACTGCTACGGCGCTACAGTTGGGTTTTGAGACAAACTAAAGTTATTTATGTAAGTCCCATCAAGTGTTTTGTGATATAAATGCTTATGTTTTTCTCTGGTCTATTCCTTTAACTCTAATTTGTCCCGAACTATAACGTTACCTTTAACGTTAACTTGCGTTAACTATTATAATGTTAATAGTTAATAGCTTTTTTAGACGATATATTTATATTTATATTTTTGATGACATTTTCATAAGTTTAATTATTTATGACGTTAATATTTAACTTATATTTACTTATTTATAAACAAGCAGGTATTTTCTATTTATTATATCTCTCATCTCTCAGATGATTTTGTTTTTTAGTCGGTATAAAGTAAAAATTATATTCAAAGAGTAACGTAAGTTATCGCTATGCTATATTCAATTTTTGTTAATCTATTACTATAATGTTGCTTTTTGCAATGTTGTTAATCTATATTATAGAAATAACCAGTTAACGTTATAGTTAACTTAACGTTAACAACTTACGTTAAACGACTACAACGCTGCAATACAATACACTAGTCTACTTCCTATTTTAGTTTTTAAAATTAACCTATAAAATTCGAGATTTTGACCAAATGACTAAAAAACATATTTTTTTATATCATCCTTAACTATCAACATAAAATATAATTGTGTGTTAAATTATAACATGTTAGGTCCTGGATCTCAGTGAATTGAAACTATGGACAATATATTGACATTATAATAATATATAGTATATATACGTACACACACGTCGGTAATAATATTTTTTTGCCATTCAAATGCAGCGCCTGTTTTTTTTTTTTTTTTTTTTTCTCATAAGAATAACATTGCAAATTTAGGGCTAGTTTTTGAATGTTTAAATATATCATCCCAATCATGAGTATAACTGTACTCGTACACGCAAGAAGGTGATGAGTGTGATGACTGATGAGTGATATGACTTACTCGCATTACTATTGTTTTAAAGATTAAATGGAAACAAACGTCTGTTTTCTAATTATATGGTATAATTTTTAAAAAGTCAC
>OX439130.1:46844844-46847344 GCA_949318235.1 Ecdyonurus torrentis
CAGAATAGGTTTTTGGCGCATGAATATGGTCAAATTATTACACACAATTTCTCAGGATGTGTAGCACTAGAGCTGTGCAACATATATCCGGTTTATTTTAAACTTGTCTATAGTTAACTGAAGTCGGTCTTGAGAAATTTAGGAAATTGGAAAACAAAAATTAATAATCGAATCGAAATTTACCATTTTTTTTTTTTCATATTTTAACAGAAATATTTAACAGTTATGTATTCCAAATTTGTTTTGTTTTTTCTGAAATAACATTTGATATAACATGTTTTAACAAAACTATATAAAAAAAACTGTCACATATTTATACTTCATTTTTATTTCAGCAAGCAGATGTGGGAGCTCCAGTTCTTTACAAATTTGACACAGATAATTCTTACAGTTTGGTTGGCATTGCCAATTATTTCCACGTAAGTATGTGAACTACAATATTTTTACTTCTCAAAAATACCAATTATTTTTACAGTTATACACATATACCAGTAAATCTGTATTTATAATAATAAAATTTATGTTAGATATAACGATATCATTTGTAGTCATATAAATTCATATTCTGCGTTAAATTCAGTGCATTTTGTTTGTCTACATCTGCTTCAAAGTTTTTTTTTTTTTTTTAAATTCTATTTTTTTTTTTTTTTTTTTTTTTTTACAGTCATGTCACTCGAGCACGCCCAATGTATTTACTCGTATTGGACCATTTCGGGATCTCATCCGCAAGAACATTCGATACTACATACCCTACTATAGGTTTGAATATTTAAAGAAATAGAAAATATTAATTACCTTAGTTTAGTTAAATATTTCTGAAGAATGATAATTACAGTATAGAAATTTTAGTATAAATTGGTATTGATTTCTTAAATTAAAACGTTTTTATTACTTACTAATCACTAATTTGAAATAAACTTTAATTTTTTTTTTAGTGTATAATCTTTATTTTGCTGTAATTGTTTTGGTTGCCAAAGACAGACTCTGATAATATATAAAACAATATTTTAAAGAGTCTCATGTAAAACCATGTATTTTTACTGAAAAATACGGTAATAGTTTCAATAATGCCATAGGAGAAAAAAAAAAAAGAATTCTTGTCAGTTTATAGTTATGATTTACATAAAGTAAAAAGTATTAGTTGCTTTTGTAAAGTAATTTTATTCTAAATGATATTTATTTTCCTTTTTTTTTTATTGTATATATTCCCCCCTGTCTGAATTTTCATTACAATTTTGTAACAATGTATTATTCACTTCATACTAACGTACAAAATATATATTTTAGTAAAATTTTGGCACTTCATTTTCATAGCACTTTTTGCCAAAATAAATTTTATTGATTTTTTTCTTCGTTACCATACAAAAATAAATAAATGAATAATATACTATATGATGCAGTACAATTTTGTGCTTAAACTTAATTACTATTGTCTTTTTGTATCTGAAATGATTTTACATAATAAATTATAATTCTCTTATTAACCTTTTTAATTTATTGAAACCTCTTTTTATCTTATGAATAATTTTTGGATACAATCTACTTTACTTTTAGTTGAATTTTATTGTGCTTACTTTAGTTTAAACAGTTACCCCATTTCGTAGAGTTAAACCATGGAGTTAAACATATTGCCACTGCCTTGCATATTAATATATGAATGTGTACATTTTCTAAGAAGATACCCCTCATGTTTGAAAACTATCCGCAGCGTTCACTTATATGAAACTAGGAATGGTGGAAATTTCTACTTTGAAAAACATCATTTATCAGATCACTCAGCAAAAGGGTCCTCAATATTTTATTCTTCTAATTTATAATGCACTCCCTAATGAAATAAAGCAATGTGAATCATTATGATTCTTTTAAAAATTCAGCTCTGAAATACCTGTTACAAAATATGTTTTATAGTGTGTCAGACTATTTAGCAGCTAATAATGTCAAATATTGCTGACTTAGCGTGCTAATTGCTTTTATTATTCTTTGTTGTGTTTTATTTAGTTTGTATTTGTATTGACTAGTTCTACTCTGTAAAGACATAGAACGCAATAAAATCTTTTATTGTTAATTGCAGTATTAAATATTTTGCAGTGATGCTTTATATAAAAAAATAAGAAAAATCACGATGTGTAGATATATATTGCCAAACACTCAAAATAAATGGAATTTATTTTATTGTAACAATGTCAAACATCTAAAATTGATGTAATCAACTTAAAAAACATCATGGTGATGGTGAACAAATTGGATTTAATAATCAACTTAGCAAACTTGCTTATACTTGTTTATTGGGGGTTGAACTTAACTCAGATAAAATAGCTTGTGTTCTCTAGTTTGACTACTCTGCTCTAGGAACCCTTGCTAGTAAGAATTATGCTTTATAAATTTAGGACTTGCATGAATAATAAGATTAGTTAATAACAATTACTAAGTAAGTATTTATTTAACATTTTAATTATAGAAAGTTACATATTTGGTATTTGTGGTCAACTTACGTGGATTG